>CP092871.1:3612789-3700806 GCA_030710605.1 Cordylochernes scorpioides | reverse complement strand
GCCCTTACTGCAATGGAAAAATTAATTTTCCATTACAGTAAGGGCAGTAGAAATTGTTTATTTTTTAAAAGAATTATGCGTCTATAATAGTTTCAAATTTTCATTTCTATGATACATCAAGCTCAACCAGCGAACCTGATGAGTTTGTCGTAAAGTTATTGAATATACAGTGGTCTTAAGGTGAACTCTCCCGCCGGGTGTCAGTGAGCTCTCTTCTTACATTATTGGAATTAAAAAAGGTAATAAGACCAAATAAATAAATAGTGTGACATTTTGATAACAGTATTGTTACCATCATCAGACAAAAGACTGGAAACAACAGCGTTACTGAAACATCACACACTATTTATTTGGTCTTATTACCTTGTGTTTCTAATCTATAATCCAAATTGTACCTAATCATCTATTGGAATTGATTCAATAAATCAGCTGTCCTTTTAGTTAAGAAAGAGGACAAGGGATATATATAAAAGTAAACAATGAATACAAAGTATGTAGTAGAGATTAAAAAAAATAATAATAAGAGGAGAAGACAATCAACAAAAATGGCGGTGCAGGGAACAGAGCCGTCAGCTAGCTAGTCCCGCTATGAATGCAAGTAACCAAACGGTGCTCTAGCACATTTATAAGTGCAAAAGTCGAACTGCTTTTCACATGTGTAGACATGTGGTGAACTTACAGTAAAAGCAGTCTCTAACTATCCATAATGATTATAATGGCCTGAACTCCATGTGTACTAGGAATAATTACAAAAAAAAATTAAATCCCAGGAATGATTTCAATTTTTTAAATCTGACCAAGCACATAAAAAAGGGGAATATATGTTTATAATTTTTGAACATTAAGCCTTAAAAACCACAAACATTCTTTTCTTGAGAGAATTATTCCCTCATAATATATATACAGTAGAACCTCCATGAGAGGACACTCATGCTAGAGGACACCTCTCTACAAAGGACAGTTTTCATTTGCAAAATAACCATTTTTACTATTTAGCAACTCTCCGGTAAGAGGACATATCTCCCTAAAGGACACAAGGTAATAAGACCAAATCCAAATAAATAAATATTGTGTGATGTTTCGGTAACAGCGTTGTTACCATCTTCAGACAAAAGCACTTGTCTGAAGATGGTAACAACGCTGTTACCGAAACGTCACACACTATTTATTTATTTGGATTTGGTCTTATTACCTTGTGTTTATAATCTATAATCCAAATTGTGTCTTATCAATCCCTAAAGGACACTTTGGCTCTGCAAATAGGTGTTGTCCTTTACAGGGAGATAGTTCTACTGTATATAACCTCATTAATTCGACATAGTCTGGACACAATGGGATTATCACTTGCTCCAGTCAATGTTCTTCCTCCACAATCGGCACTTCAATGATCATGTGGCCATCACACTTCGCTCAGCGAGCGCAAACTGGGACAAAGCTTCACTACACATACGGGCAGTAGTGTGGTGACCTCACTAGGCATGCGTGGGCATCCGGGGACTTTCTGGCCACACGCGTCGTAAACAACAAGGCTTGCTTCCAACAGTCGTTACTTCTTTTCTCTTTATATATTTTTGGCTTTAAATAAATTATTTTATTTTATAAAAATAATTATAATTTTATCAGCGGCCTTTCCACAAGCCACACCAACACATCACGCAACCATCCCACAACCACAATAAGTTGGGGTGAAGGAGAGGTCCAGAACTGGCATTGCTGCGGGATCAAAGAGCCGCCACAAAGATGGCTGAAGATGGTACAACATGATGGGCTATGATTGTAATGCTGATTTGCTACAAAGTGACAAAATACGGCAGGTTCACCCCCTGTATAGTCGGGGATGGTATCCTAAAGTCCCAAGTTTTAAGTTCAATTGTTTTAACCATGGTTGTAACATCAACAAGGCACAATATGGATTATAGATTGGAACTACAAGATACCAAATAAATAAATAGTGTGTGATGTTTCGCTAACAATCCTAAGTCTAAAGTCCCAAGTTTTTAGTTCAATTATTTTAACCATGGTTGTAACATCAACAAGGCACAATATGGATTATAGATTGGAACTACAAGATACCAAATCCAAATAAATAAATAGTGTGTGATGTTTCGCTAACAATGCTGTTACTGAAATGTCACACACTATTTATTTAGATTTGGTATCTTGTAGTAACAACAATGAGATTATTACAACAGTCTCGAGTGAGGTTGCTATAACGAGGTTAGACTGCATAATGTCATATTGCCCAGGAAGGGTTTTGAAGGTTCGAAGAAAACAGAGATACCAGACCTTGAGTCCCTCCCCAGAGAGGGCAGAGCAAGGCTGGATCTGCCAGGGACGGTCCCTGATGGTGTGGAGGTTGAGTCCCTCAGCCAGCTCACTGGCAGCGGCGGCGTTGAAGAGGTCCTGCTTGTTGGCAAACACCATCATGGGCACGGCTCCCAGCTTGTCCTCGTTCATCAGCTCGACCAGCTCCTGGAGCAGCAACTGTTGGCTAGACTACAGATGGTTCTATGATAAGGTACAATTAGAACTACATAGATAGTGTGTGTGTGAAGTTTGATAATTAGAAAATATTTGCAGAATTAATATAAAATCCATTTATATAACGATAGTACACCATAATATATCATTAAATTTGTTTAAATATGAGTTAAAGAGTTTTATAGAAAATGTAAAATACAAAAATAATAATATTTAACTTCAAAATATTGTAATTTATATTCTAATACACCTTCCAGATACATTCTAAGTGTTCCAGAGAGACACTCCCAACCAGAGTGAAGACAGACAGACAATATAACTACAAACTAAACACTTAGTTCCAAAGAGTCCTTTAGGGAAAGATGTTCTCTTTCATGAGAGCAGGTAATAAGTTGTTGTTGCTGTGTCCAATGAAGAGCCTCGAATGTCTCCGTACATCTCTATCACAGCAGCAGCAATGTCCTCTATCTTGGGTATGTAAAGCTGCTGTTCTGGGTCTATGTCAATTTTCTGCAAGGGCCAGTTAATAAGTAAAAATGTTAATTTTTGCAATGATAAATGTCCTTTGTAGAGAGGTGTCCATGAAGGTTCCCAGCTCTTGATGCCGGCCAATTGTAGCTGTGGTGGCAACAGGAATGGCTGACTACAGTGGAGACTCAACGGAAGATTGGAAACTTTCATCAACATTCCTTGGTAGATCTTTCCTGACCTTGCAAATAAAGAAACTAGATGTATCCTCACCTAAACATATCTAGTTCATGTAAAAAAACTAACTAAGTCTGTGTTTCAAATTGTTCCATAATTCCTCAAGGTGAGGTATTGATGTTCACACAATGTAGCTGCTCCAGAATGAGTTCAGTAAAGTCCGACAATACTCACCACTCCGGTCTCATCAAACCTCTTGCGATCGGCACTGTCTATCACATAAATCTGCAGCAAACAGATGGTGACACAAGGTTTACATAATCAACATTTTCTGATCTCTGAGAATGTCTTGGTGACTGTCTCCATGTTACACAGTTTAGTGACTCTCTGTTCCCCACAAACAGAACTTGTTGATGCAGGAGAATGCTCACAGTGCTATGGGTGGAATCAATAGCAGGATGAAGCAGTAAACTCAGTTGTTCCACAGGTACTTGTTGATCTGAAAGACCAGATACCTTCTGAGTGTTCCTGAGAGACACTCCCAAATAGAGTAAAGACATAAGAAATGAAAATATTCAAAGAACGAATGTTTCTTTTTTTTTTTTTTTTTTACAAAAATCAAACTTCTACTGTCCTTACTGCGAGGAAAAATATTGGGAGGGATTGGCTCATCAGTGGACATCAAGTTACAAATTTGTGAAAGTTGGCCACTAGGGTATGTATCCACCCAGTTGATGCCATCCACTAGGGTATGTATCCACCCAGTTGATGCCATCCACTAGGGTATGTATCCACCCAGTTGATGCCATCCACTAGGGTATGTATCGGTGCTCACCAGGACATCGGTGTTGTCGAAGTAGTTCCTCCAGTAGGGCCGGATCTTCCTCTGGCCTCCGATGTCCCACACATTGAGCCGGAAACCTTCCGACTGGACGCTCTTGATGTTGAAACCCTGTCAACACTCTTCTTGCTGAAATATTGCTAATTATATTCAATTTTTTCATGATTAAAAAATTACTTTTGAAATTCCAGAGTAATTTGAGCCTTTTTTTTTTTTCTATAAATTTATTGTGAAGACAAAATTATAAGGGATTCAAAATGATCCACAATCCCAAATTATAGACAATAAGGATTTAAAAGTACAAAATATTTCATTATGAATAGACAATAAGGATGTTCAAAAAATAGACAGTTAAACATTTGTAAGATAGTAAAATCAATATTTCTATACAGAACTATAAATTCATGTATTTCAATCATAAGGCACAATTTGGATTATAATATATAGTTATCAGAGTCATCAAGCAACAATTCTTAATAATCAATTCTGTCACCGTTTGCTTTGTGAATGGAATAAATACCCAAATATGGCCATTTCTCATAACCATCGGTGGTTCAGTGGTAGAATGCTCGCCTGCCACGCGGGCGGCCCGGGTTCGATTCCCGGCCGATGCATTTTTTTTACCATTTTTAACTCGTTTATATATTATACAAGAATGACATCCACGGCGCCAATTTATAATTGTAACGAATAGTATTTGAATAAAAGCATTTAATCGGTAAAACCCGGGCATTGCCCGGGTCATTCGGCTAGTAAATTATAAACACAAGGTAATCATTTGGATTTGGTCTTTTTACCTTGTGTGTGACATATTATTGACTGTATTGACTCATCCATTGATGAGCTCTAGTCTTCCCCGGCAGACACAATCAAAAATCTCAAGCTTTACAAGCTTGATACCTTAGTGTGATTGAGTGGAGATAAGAAAGAAGAAGAAGACCTTGTGTGTATTTCAATCAATAGATTAATTAAATTTTTCATTAATGTTAGGTTAAATAGAACCATAATCAATAACCAAAATCATTGGTTACCATCTCCTGAAGCAATATTAGGGGGGGAATGGTTTTTGGAAATTTGAGTGAACTTCCATTTGATTTTGATCATCCATCTTATTTATAAAATGAAAGGATTTAAGGCACGAATGTTTCTTTTATACACAATACAAACTTCTACTGTCTTTACTGCGATGAAAAAATATATTGGGAGGGCTTGGCTCATCAGTGGTGAACCCTCCCAGCGGTTTCACCAATTTAATCTAACAGACCGCTTCTCAGAGCTCTAATACTGTATTGGACGATTCTGCTTATATACGCAGCACTGATGGGTGGAATCTCAGAAATGGTTTTCAAGATAACTATGGACATAAGCTTATAGGACAGTAGAATTACATTCAAATATATATTTATGTTAATCCATCTTATTGTAAGCGAGATGTTAATTTCTACAGACCACTGTGGCAATGTGCTGCTGAGTGTAGCAATATGCTAGGTCAGGTTAGTTTCACATTGGTTAAATCTGGTTGGTTTAGTCTAAAGTAGGTTAGTTTGGGTTAAGTTAGGTTGTTTTAAAAATGGAACTAGAACTTACCCTTTTAATGCTGTGTTTTCTCAACTTCTTGAAGTAGAGAAGAGCTTCAGATCTTGAACTCTTTAAAATAGAAGCTTCAAGTGATGGCAACAACATTGATATTTACTTTGGAATTCTTCAGCTCAGGGAAGATGAAGAAAATGAAATTTCAAAGTGAATATCAATGTTGATGCCATCACTTGAAGATTCTATTTTAAATCTGAAGGATCTGAAGCTCTCCTCTACTTCAAGAAGTTGAGAAAACACAGCATTAAAAGGGTGAGTTCTTTTTCTCACATCTATTTTCTTAAATTCTGTAAAAATGGAACTAGTTTGGCTTATCACGTCTATACTCTCTAGCATGGAATAATACAATCACCGAAGTGTTCCACAATCCGCTGAATTGAGTATCTCACCCTAATGTACACTAATGTGCATATGACATACATAGATAAATGATACCTTGTTTTGACTCAATTTATACTTAAAATGCATGGATACCATTTAAATTTTTATATTCTGTGTTTTAATTCCATCTGTCCAAATGTCATCCAATTATGATAGCAGATATTTGAGACAATAAATGTGGCATACCTGAGTTGGTGTAATGTGATTTATATCCTCTGCTGCAAGTTTTCTCAAGATGGTCGTTTTTCCAGCATTATCCAATCCAAGCAATAGAATGCGGAGCTCTCGGTCAGGTGCAGTTTTAAGTTTTCTAATCAGAGCTAGAAGTCCCTGGAAAAATAAAACAAAGTTTAAAAGAAATTCTTTATGAATAAAAATATATATAATATGTGTGCTTATATACTCTATTAGCGGATATATATTACAATAATCCTTTTTTGATGCGGTTCTAAAAATTTCAAAAATGTAAAAGTACACGGTGAAAATCCATATGAATAGACAAGCTTCATTTAATATAACAACTAATAAATAACAAGTAGGTATATATTTATAATATATTTAATTAAAATATATACTAAATGGATACCATTTTCTGTAGAGAGCAAATCAAAACGATCTATAAAAACAAACAAATTCGACGTTACCACAGTATCGATTTAAAAAAAATAACCATTAAACTACTCTGTGATTAATTTATATATTTGTGTACTGAGCAAAAGAACTGAACTTAATTATTGTTTTAAATATTATTAGATATATAAGAATTAAAATATTTTTCGTAATATATTGAACATAATTTTGAACAAAATACATAAAAGGTAAAGGTTTAATTTTTTCTCTCTCTAGAAAATAGATATGTGAAACCTTTGAAACATATTGAGAAATGTTAATACATTTAATTTACACGCATATATAAAATTCGTAAAATATTGCAGCAAAGTATTTATCATATTTTAAAAACATATTATTAATTTTGATATCCATCTTATTTATAATTTGCTACTCTGGAAACCTCTCTAATTGCTTATCTTGAAGATTTTAAATGTTGAATTTGTTTGTGCCTTAAATAAATTGTTGTGTCATTTTAAAGTTTGCCTTTTCTAATTTTCTATTCGGTGGAGATACTGGATAGATTAAGAAAGACAAATTAAGAACGCCGAGAAGACCTTGGGGATGCTGTGATTTACATTTTCCAAGACTGGCTCCAGGATTCCACCATCAAGGCTTCCCTGCAAGAAGACGATGTCCCTATTGATGATATGACGCCAAAGCCACTCTTCAAGCCGCAAGAGAAAAGATTCGAAGCTACTAGGGACCAAGTTTCAAGACTAATGGAATCCTTGGCAGAAGCATGTTAGATGCATATCAGTATCTACAATATTTGAAAGCTGTGGGTCTCAGCTCCCATAGGGAATTTTTAATATTTTAAATATAGATTATTAATCTTGATATTTATATTATATTTATTTTTTTACTCTGGAAACCTCCCTCTTTGCTTATCTTGTATCTTAAAAATACTGATTCTGTTTGTGCCTTAAACAAATTTCTGCGTCATCCTTATGTTTGCTTTTCCTAATTTTCTACGTGACAATATTAAGTTTTCTATCCTTCGCATTTGAAAACGAATTAAAAATAAATAAAAGTTAGCCATAGATACTTTTATGAGATGTTTACATTTCAATATTCCACTTATGTGAAAAGGACCCTAATTGCAGGAGATAATATTTGTTTTTAAAATATACCAAAATTTTATCAAACCTATGGATGGATAATAAGTAAAAGGCGGACTTTGGGTGCAAAATTTTCAAAGAAAAGGTGCTGTAATTTTTTTTACATATCTAAAAATGTTTTGAAACAAATATACTTGTTATAAATAATTATGAACACATTGTGTAGAATAAATATATGTCGAATCCTGTCGTTGTGGAATCCTATCGACTTAATCTTTGGTGTGAGATCCTGTCGACTCTCGCTATACTGTGTTAACCAAGAGGAACAGTCAGGATGTGGAGAGTTTTCCAGTACCTCTCTTTACCTTGGAAGATCTTTAACAGTTCTCAAAAAGTACAGGCAGTCGTGGTCGAGGCAGGGTGGAAAGCTTGGTAATGTCCACACAAAAAACTAAGGGACACAGTTGTACTAGGAAAGTTCCGTGAAGGGATAAAAGTCGAGCTAGGAGCGAAAGATGGAGATAGAAGAGTTCTTACTGTTCTACATGGTCGATGAGGTGGACCTTGGACACAACCGACAAGGGCTCCCGCTGATGGTGGTGACTATTTATTTCTGGTCCTGTCGGAGGCTTATATATCTTTGCTGAGAGGAAGTATTGCGGATATACAGCGGTTGCTATATGGGCGTGGATCGGAAGAAGTGTCATTGTATACTGGCAACGCCCTGACATCTTCTAGGCCTCGTTGGACTTCTATCTCAATCTCTAGCTTTAGCTCAACTCTTAATCCATTACAGAGTTTCATTTATTTATCCTCAGTTTGTACAAAGTACATTACATATGATGATGTAATGACACATGTCAATCATGCGTATAATTATTAAAAGAAGTGTTTCTATTATACAACATGAGAATCTTGTTATATTATGTACAATATGGGGTTGTTTATTTAA
Organism: Cordylochernes scorpioides; assembly: GCA_030710605.1. Classification (NCBI taxonomy): domain Eukaryota; kingdom Metazoa; phylum Arthropoda; class Arachnida; order Pseudoscorpiones; family Chernetidae; genus Cordylochernes; species Cordylochernes scorpioides. The sequence goes on along the minus strand of CP092871.1, from coordinate 3,692,243 downwards.
ATTACCATATATATAAATATAATAAATAATTCAAATTATTAATTTAAAGACATCATATTAAGGTTCTGGAGTGAAATTTGCTTTCTAAATTTTATAGGGTGTTTATACATGGAAATACTTCCTTCCACATTGTTGCCAGTTCTATACCTGCTCTTAAAGAGTGAAGACCTACTGTGCTCTCTACTATGGCTGCTAGAAAGAAGAAGAAGAAGGAACCTGCTACTGCCTTTTCTGTTGACCTGGAGGAGATTGAGGCTGAAGATGAGGAGCTGATCGCCAACCACTACATGGCTCTGCAGTGCCTGAACAAACCTTCACTCTGATGACTACACCTCAATCTGGTCAACTACATCGAGAAAAGGAGCCAGCTCATCAAACGCAAGACAATGCAAATCCTGGACCTCAATGAAACTATGGATGACTTCCTTGCCTCACAGAACTTCGAAGAGGAATGAAGACCCCCGAGACGGCCGCCAAATCTGCCCAAACATATCCTGCCCGGCTTTCCAAGAAGAAGAGGTGTAGACTGATGCCATCCTGCCTACCACTACAGCCCCTGTTCCAGCAGTCATCTCTGCTCCAAGGAAGTCTGCTGCCGTCCCCACCAAGACGAAGCAACCAGAGGCAACCAACACTCCTGACAAAAGAACGAATACTGCTGTTCCCCTCAGGCCTGCCCCTCCTGTGCCACCAAGCCAGTTGCCCCAAGGTCAAACTGCACGCCGAGAAATCGGCGGAGCATGCTGTGGTTGCTTCAGATAACCCATAGGCCGCCCGCGGGAGATCCTGAAGGTTGTCCGCGCTGTCCATCCCTTGCCCCCAAAGCGTCTCTGCGCAACAGAGAAAAGCTGGTTTTTCACGCCAGAAAACCGAACACCATCTCTGCTGTCTGTTCCTCCCTGACCAACAAGCTGGAAAGCATGAAGGTCCGCCAGCGGAAGGAACTCATATCACGAATCTGCCTTTTCAGGGTGGACGAGGATACCACCGACCCCACCATTGAGAAGACCTTCCTGGCTACTTCAGCCGTGAGCCAACTTTCTCGTCACAAGGTGGTGCGCGTTTCTTGCAGTTTCGCTATACACTCGACTTAAATCTGTCTCCATTTTCCTCCTTCACATGTGACTCTACTCAAACAAATCAATGACAAATATTCTTGAATTTTTAAGTGAAGGAAATACTTTTTTGCTCTTACATTTTTCAATCGACTTTGAGAAATTCGAAAAAAAAAGTTTTGTCTCTAACAAAAAATATGAATATACAAAACAATTTTATATTATACTTATATTATAATATTGTAAATAATTTATTTCAAAATTAATTTTTGTTTCTATAAATATTTGTTAATCTGTAAATATATATAATGTTTTCCACTATATGGCGCTCTGATATCTAATATGAGCCGTCAGTATATGCCTTTTTTGTTTTTACTATCAATACCTGCCCTTTTTTATTTTTTCACATGTACAGCGTATTCACGCAAATTCAAGAGTTAAAATATATTCAAATACAAAGCGTGCTTATATAGTGAATACTAGCCGAATGACCGGGGCAACGCCGAGGTTTTACCCGATTAAATGTTTTTATTCAAATACTATTCGTTACAATTATAAATTGGCGCCGTGGATGTCACTCCAAACTTTGTGTCAGAGAAGCGATATTTTTATAAAGAGATGATCTGGCTTTGTGTCTTCTGTTCTAATGAATGTTTTTATGTTAGAATTTTGTTCCTGCACACTAAAAATGAACTGGCTTCACCCGTGGTCTCAGCTTTTTGGAATTTTTCCCGATATAATTTTGTATCTGATAATCAAACATGATACAGCAATATTGTCATCATCATTTTCTGACTAAAAAAACAACTATTTTGCCCAGAACCTGTCAATTTTATTTTTTATTGGCTAAAAATCCGATAAATATATTTTCCAGATTTTTCTCTATGTCCTGTCAAAACACGTTTTACATGTACATTAGGTCAGCTGATATTACCTCCCATCTTCACCGCTAGAGGCGCTGCTTTCGAGCGAAAAGGCAAATTTGCAACGCAATTTGCAAATAACTCGAAGAATATTCGGGATAGAGACCTGAAATTTTCACTATAAGTTTTTCCAGATTCTACTCTATATACTGTTAAAATTTCAGTCAGATTAGTTACGTATTGTGGACGTGTATAGCCGACATAGATACCCACATACATACATACATACGTTGACCGTGCGGCCACGCGTCGCGCGAGCTCCGTATGTTTCGCGTCTTTCATCCCTTTAAATCAACTTTATCTAAACTTAAATTATATAATCTTATTCGCCTTCACTCAAGGATCATTTCAAGCCATCTTTTGTAAAAATTCATAAATTTTCAAATTTTTCCTACTTTCCATAACTTAGCAAAGTTACAAGTTGTAACTTTGCATCATCGTCATGGCAACGGCCAAGCCGGTCGTTGCTTCATCTCAAATCTCATCTGCGGACTCATCTGATGTGAATAAGTCACTAAAACCAACATCATCTTCGCAAACATTAAAGACAAATTGTGGATCTTTACCAAAAGAATCAACCAAATTTGAAATTATGCAAAAAAACAAACATCAATTTTCGCCTGAAGAATGGAAAAAAATCGACGAAGAAAGGAAGACAACTTATGAAGGTAGAAGTAATTCCATCAAATCCACGATTCAGTTTGAATCTGTGCCTAATGCCACAGCCGAGGATCACCTGATCGGCATAGCAAACATCATTGGATTTAAAAATATTCATTCCGTTGGTAAAATCAATGGCCAGGCGGTAGTGTCTGTCGCCAATAATGAACTAGCTCAACAACTAATCGACGGCGGATTCAAGGTCAGAGAAACAACTGTTTTCCCCTATCCGCTCTTTAAATCCTCAAAAAAAAAATACATCCTTTCGGGCGTTTTCGCCTTTATTCAAGACAAAGACCTTGAGAAAGCTCTGAAGCCTTATGGCCAGATGTTAAGCAGCCGGCCTCTACCATTCCCCACCGACAATCCTCACCTGAAACACCTCTCCTCGCTGAGGCGGGAGATTGTTTTTAAGAACAAGGACAAGACACCTTTGCCCGCAGTGCTTAACATCCCTTATATGGACAGAAACTTTACCATCTTTGTCGGCGAAGACGTTGTTTACAAAGGATGCAAACGACACGGACATCTTAAAAATAAATGCCCATTCGACCCCACTATCAGGGCCACTGTCACCAGAACCTTTTCGGAGGCCATCATTCAACCAACAAGCCCTGACCTACCATCGGAGACACCAAAAGAGGCCCCCGAACCAACTAAAAGACCAAGCGAGACACCATCGATGAAGCGACCGCTCACGGATTCCTCGGAAGAAGAGAACCTCCAAAAGGAAAGAAATGACCTCGAAAAAAAGCCAAAATCATCCTCCACGGGCCAGGAACTTAACACCGACACGTGTACAATAAACGAATGCAAACAAATCTCTGATTTCCAATCTGCACCTCTTAAGAAATGCAGCGATGATGACCGTGGGAATTGGCTCCGCGACCTATTGAAAGAGCTAAATTATGAGACTACCTTTGCCCCAAAACTGCGGGAGACTAAAGCGGAGCTCATCATTCGTGTGATTATGTACCCCGAATCTTGTAGGGAATTATTTCCGGTAATACGGCCAGAGCTCAAGCCCATTCTTTTGGACCTCACTGAAAACATCATCGAGCGTGCACAAGGTGGCGACCAAATAACCCTCAAGAAATTAACCGATTTTAGAAAAGCTCTAAGTCGCTGAGACCTCGACTGTAAATATTTTTTTCCTATTTCCCTTTTAACTCTTGTATCTGATTGATTAGACGTCATTAAAATGTTTTAATTGTTACATACATACATACATACATACATACACTGACTTTTATATATATAGGGATATCCCCCTCCCCACTTGAACCCACCCTCCAAAAACCTCCAAATAAAGAAATCCTCTCTGAATAACAAATCCAATAGGCCGGACAGTGGAGGCCCGCGTTAAATTGGCATTCAAATAACTTTAAGCAACTTCTATATTTGTTTTTTTCTTCTAATTCTTGTCCTATATTGGCGATAGTTTTCTCCTGTAGAATGACTTTCGTGTCGTAAAACTAGAGATTTGTGAATTGAAATGTTTTAAAAGAAACTTAGCCGGGAAGCCTGATATTTCCTCTTTAATATTGATGCACGGGATTATTTCATTGAAATATAAAACATTGTTATTTACAAAGAGAGGAAAAAGACCAAATCTCCCGATATACAGATTGAAAACATAAATCTTTATTAAAACTAAAGGGTTTTTTACAAAGATATATGCCAGTAGGTGTGTATGTGCATAACAAAAAGGAAAATAGCAAATATATCTTGGAAAATATTTTATAATAAAATGGAAGTTTGAAGAAAAATTCTGCAGCAAATTTCTCGATACGTCGTCAGCGTGGCCATCTCCCAGAATATTCCAGAACTCTCAACAATCGAACAATGGCGATCGCCCGGAAACATTCAATGTTCGGATGTGGGGCGTCCAATTGTCCGATTGCATTTTTTCCTCTTGAGGTCATTCTGGATGTACGGCCCTCCGTCGATCTAAGAACGGACCAGTAGGTGAGGTATAGGACAGCATGGCCCAAACCCAATTCCCGACTTTAAGGCAAATCTAAGAATGATTAATGTGTTCTCAGGTAAGTTCTCAGCGTCACTAGTGTGAAAAAGTTAAGTAACCATAAAATACTTTATTTAATTACAGAAAGTTATTAAAGCCAATTTCCATATACACTCATGGGCAAAAATAAAGGAAGTTGTACCTTTTAGCATGTATATCGCGGTTCAGACAATACCTCTGAAAGATATTTGATACACAGTGACCTTTAGTGAAGATACACGAGATAACCAAGTGTGAACAAAATTGCCTTTGTCTCTTAAAAAATAGACGACATCAAAATATGAAACTTATTTAAGTTTTGTCTACGAGCATATAACACATATTTGGAGCTGGTAATATGTAATCATACATAATACATATTTTATGCACATTATGAATATATTAATATCTTTAGGGGTCGGCCTCCCAAAGGCTCAGAAACATTCTTCTCCTCGGAGAGTCAGCGGGGTTAGCCACCCCCGGCTGCGAACCAGCCAAGAGGAGTCGTTGGTGGCGCCATGCAGTGAGGACTGGACCCCCTTCGGGCAAGCGAGCCCGTCATGTCCAGCAGGCCGATGTCACCCGCGGAGACTCAACGCGCCAGGATGTCCCCGAGAAGCCACGGGACTCGGTTCGGTTCCCCACATGAAGCGCGTCAGCCTCGCCTGGCTGTAGGCCGCGCGGACACGACCCATCAATGACAGGCCGTGGGTGAAGGGAGACCACCTCACGATGGTTCGCTACATCAGCCCCATCAGGTGGGAGGCCATGGAGGCGAAGGCCTGATCGTACATCCCAGGACTATCGGAGGAGAATCCGTCCGGTGCTTCCAGGGATCGCACCAGAGCCCGAAGCTCTTGCTGAAATTGATAGCCACCCCGGAGGCCATGCAGAACTATTCAAGAATCAGGGGCACGAGCTCAGACTGAGCGTTGTCCCTGATGAAGAGTACGCATTGGCGACCACGCAACCGCGGCCCAAAATCCCCGAGTAGCAGAGGCCCAACTCTGATACAAAACAATGTTGCACTAAGGTGGGAGCCCTAACTCACACCGTTGAGAAGCGGAAAGGCCCTGGTGTGGATATCTCTGAACTGGATGCGTCTGCCTCCTCGTAGAGGACAGCAACTCACCCGAAGTCGGAAAATGGTAGGCCTAATGGGGGCAAGGTACCGCGGAGCCTAGAATCCTCGAATAATTTCCATAGAACTTCGGCGAAAAAATCTCCAAAGGCTTTGACAAACTCGCAGGGTAATTCCTACCATCCTGGGGCACGGCCGTTTGGCAGGCGATGGATGGCTGTCGCAATTTGATCGCGAGAAAGATCTGGTACCACTCGTCGAACTCCAAGGGGTCACTTCAGCGAGGAAGTCGGCGATGGCTTCAACCGAACTAAGAGGGTCGACAAAACAATTACTAAAGATTTCGATCAGGAAACGAATCAGTTGGCCCTCGGAGATGGAATTGCCGTTGTCGTCAGAGTATGTAGCGACGCCTGGCTTGGAGGGAACGCCCGAGGTCCGACAAGGAAGGATAGTCGGAGCGGGAAGTGTCCTTCAGTCTCCGCCTCAGGAAGTGGCTTTCTCTCTCCAAGAAACCGTCGCCGGTGGGTTAGATGACAGCAATATTTTCAGTACACAGGATTTACTACCGGCGAACAACGACCCCGGCCGCGAAGAAGCATGCGAGGCCTAATCCCACGGTGATCGTTGCGGGCAAAACAACGGCGATGTAGATGTGGCAGAAGTCTCCGTCGTCGTCCAGGGACATGGTGTGCTTCTTAATAATAAAAATCAGAGCTGGATTCTCCAAGAAAAGAGGTGATGCCGCGCGTGTTCAGGGTCGCAACTCGGAAGTTCATTTGGACTGCCGAGCAGAGTTCCGCGCGAGAGATTCTGTATACAGGTGTCCCCTGTCAGCACCATTAGCGCCGTGGCCAAAGTGTCGATGGTCTGTCTCTGCTGGACGTTAGATTTGGAAAAGAGCTTGTCCATCAAACCATTGTTGATGAAGGCTTGGGGGGGGATATTCTCTCTCCAGCCCCAACTGCTGAATGCTGGTGATGGGTGAACACCCATCTGTGTCTGATCCAGTGTACGCCGATCCTGCATTGGCTCTTGAGAACCACTTTGCGATTCGGGTGGAGAAGGAGCCGAGTTGGCCACATTAGCTATCATAGCTACACAGCTCTGAGAGGAGGTTCTGCGACGACAGCAGCAGCTGGTGGTGGTGCTGCAGAAGGAAGGGCGCTCGACGAGGAGGGTGGTTGGTTGAAGGTTTCATTGCGCGCAACAGGAGCATCCACAGGGAGTAACAACTTGTTCTTCTACATAGACATGAGTAACCCCTTCCTTGGCCTCGACATCCAGCCGGGCAGGAATCTGAGAGAGCTGTCTCGCAGAGTGATGAAATCTTCCCGACAAGTATCAGCCCGCCCAGCAGGAGTCTTCGAGCTGCATCATTCTCTGGATGATGGACGTGACCTGCCCGTATGGCCATTGCGCAGCGACCAAGTCGGCGTCCTCCACGAAGAAATCCAGGTTGCTCATCTCGATGCACTTGACCCTCTTCCTGAGGGGGAAGACCCGCAGGGTGGCGTCCTCCATGTTGAGGCCCTCCTCGATGAACTTGTAGGCGAGATGCACGCTGGAGAGGCTGACCAGGATATTCCCCTCCATTTTTGTCATCTGATAGACACTCTGCCCATTTCAAGTTTCGCCTAAGTGCCAGAAAGTACAGGGCCTGGCTGAAATCTAGACAGAATTCTAGGTAGAGACGGGAGGGAGTCTACCTTTCCCGCCGCTGACCTAGCTCTGAACGCAGCCTGATTTTTCCGTAATCGTCGTACATTCTTTTGCCTTAGACTTGAGCATGGGACGATGGTTGAGGGTTCACAGCTGCTGCCTGAACACAGACCCTATTGGCTTCCCGGCCTGCCACCTCGGAGTTAACCAGCCTCTTCCTCCTGGGCTCCACTTTGGTGTAGTCGACGTGGTCTCCCTCCATGGGGATTCGCTCAAAGACAAAGAGGATGAAGCCTTTATCGTATTCCTCCATCTAGAGTTGCTTGTCATGGTTGGTAAGCTCATCGAAGGTTTGCCTGTTCCAGGCTGGAGGTTCTTTTGTTACCACAGTAACTGATGGGGTTTGAGGGTGGCTGATAGCCAATACCTTTGAGATTTGAGAAGGCGGGGAATACCCCAAGAAATATAATAAAACCAAATTATTATTATTATTATTTTTTTTTTAGGATTATAAAAGAACGTTAAAGAACACGCCAAGGCTGGCGGGGGGAGCGTGCGCGCTGCTCGATAGAGAGAAAGAGAGAAAACTACAACACTTAATATATTTTATTTTTATTTTAGGTTATTTTATTTATTTTTATATATTTTTTATATATTATCTCTTTAGAAATAAAACTTTATACGAGCTATGTTTCAAATTTGAAAAATTTTCTGTCTTTATCTCTTTTCCCTAAACTGAAGAACGTTATAAGGCACGACTCAATAAAAGGACTTGAATATATCAAATATTGTGAATATCTCTGATATGCCTGAAGAATCATCATTAGCACTGAAGTTCTTATTAAAGGCTTGTGTGTACACGTGTGTATGTATATATTTTTACAGTTAATCTTTTTTAAATCCCATTTGCCGAGTGAATTGCTAAAAGTGCATAGAACATCAAACAACGTTTAACAACTAAACAGAATGAAAGGGGTTTAGTACAGAGCTGTAAATATTGAAAGTTTACAGAAAATTTGAAATGTTGAGATATTAAACGATTAAAAATCAAACTATTATTTCAGGGTATTAGCTATTCCCGTAAGTTGTAGGTTGGTTAGGTGTGTGTGGTGGAAGTGAAGAGGAGCCGCTATAAAAATGTGAAGTGACTTTATTTATAAAATGGTTCTATTGACATATTAACATATCTAGAGAAAGGAATCCACCATTTCTCCCGGGTTCTCTAGCGCGGACTTGCGGAGCTCGATCGCCCTGGCCAGCTTGCGGCGAGGGCCGAGCGGCAAGCCCATGGCCTTCATGTCCTCCTCCCCGACCAGCATCAGGGCGTCCAGGTCGATTCGCTCGCGGGCGAACACGGGGACGTACTCGGCCAGCCCGTGGGCGGCCAGGAAGATGATGACCGGCTGGGAGTCGACGTCGAGGTCGTCGTCGCAGGCCAGGCTTCCTGCGCTGCCGATGCTGTCTTCAGCCGCGCTCTCGGCTCGGCGGGAGTCCGTGTCGCTGGGCAGCGCCGCCAGCGTGCCGGCAAGACCGGTGCGGAAGGACACGCTGCCGAACCCAGGACGCTCGAATATGCTGGGAGGGTCGTTCAGCGTCAGCTCGTCCCCCAGTCCCGAGTCGATGGTCTTGGCGAAGTCGGGCTCACTGGCCGCGTGAGAGAGGTGGCTCTGAGTGTCGAAGAGATCCTTCAACGGCCGTCGCCCCGGCATCACGGTGCTCTGGGACGAGCAGTACTTCGGAACGTAGAGCACCTCGGAGTCCCTTCGCAACCCCGTCAGGGACCGCACCGACCGCCTCCCCTCGCCCTCCGCCTCCCCGACTTTGAAGTCTTGCTTCTTCTGGAGCACACGTTTGGAGACCGCACCTAGGCCCTTCTTGGTGCCCACCGAGCTCTTGCACGTGCTGACAATTTCTGAAAACCGAGGCGAATCTTTCCTTATTGAACCAGGCACAATTTCCAATTCGGTCATCCTCCTACGTTGTTTCTCAAGCTGTTTTTCTTCTTTCTCGGCTTTTTTGACAGCCTTTTTCTGGAGTTTGTTGTAAGCCTTGACTCGCTTCTCGGCATCCTTGATGGACTTCTCCTTCAGCTTCATCACAAGCTTCTTGTTGAGTGCACTCTGGCGGGCGATGACCTCGTCCAGGTACTTGAGGATCTCCGCGCGCTGGTTCATGGCCGCCAGGTCCTTGGCCGTGTGAAAGTCGTTGTCCAGCGCCCACAGGTTGACGCCGAAGTTGACTAGGAAGGACACGCAGTTCATGTGGCCGCGTGCGGCGGCGCAGTGCAGCGCGGAGTTGCCGAAATGGTCGCAACGCTCGGGGTCTCCCCTGGCACACACCAGCGGTATGTTAGCTAGCTGCAGGTGTTCAATTATATGGGTAGATAGTTAGAGTTGATAGATAGCGTGAGAAACAAAGGAAGATGATCAGGGTGGTAAATATAAAGGGAAAAAAAGACATGATAGCGCAAATTAACGTTGCTGATGGCTAAAGACATCTTTAGGAATTAAAAAAAACTTCGAAAATTTTGATTTTTTTTTTAAATCCTAAAATATTATCTCTCCTCAGAATCCATTTCTCGAACATGAATAAAGCTCATCACGTACGCTTTTAAGGTTATTCGTCAGCGCAAGCTATACCTCATAGACCAAATAAGGGGGATCAGGGAGGTTTCTTAATAATCCAAAGATTATAAGGCTAGTTCGATAGAAATACATGCCTCAGAAACAATCTCAACGGCTATAGTTTAAAATATCAACGGCTATAGTTTAAAACTGGCGTTGAACCTTTATTGGAAAACTTAAGAAATTATAAAGGAAGCTTGCTACAAGTGGTAAACAACAACACAATAAAAACCTCCGACCAAAACAGATGTCTTATCAACCGATCCAATTAAAAAAAAAATATATCCTCCATGAACACATGTAGAATACCTCTGAAGCCCAAACTTTCAAAGAACAAAGACTCCGTATCAACGGATCTGTACTGCTGACCTTAGAATATAAAATTGCAAATGTGATTTGTACATATACCATTTTAAATGCGTAAGATTCTTTTTGAAATTAAACAATTTCTACTGCCCATACTGCAATGGAAAAATTTAATGGGAGGGCCTGGCTCATCAGTGGTGAACCCTCCCAGCGGTTTCGCCAGTTTAATCTACCAATTTTTCCATTACAGTAAGGACAGTAGAAATTGTTTAATTTCAAAAAGAATCTTACGCCTTTAAAATAGTTTAAAATTTTGATAACAGATGGCGCGCTAGTGCAACATATACCATTACTGTTAATTTTATTAACTCTTTTGCGCAGTACCTGATGAAGATTTTTTTGGCTCGGGATAAATAAAAATATCATGTAAAACAAATAAATATTATATATTTAAAAAAATCTTTGAAATATCCTTTCAAATATTTAATAAATATCTTTCATTCATAGGACAAAACGGCATCTGCCATTCTATAAAACTCTATCCATTTCAGATAGAAATATTTGAAAATTATAAACATACAGAGAAGAGTGACCGATGTTTTAAATCATTTTTATTATATACTAGCGGATGTACCCGGCTTCGCCCGGGTTTTACCCGAGTAAAGGTTTGTCTAACGAATCTCTCGATAAAGTGAACATTTTTTCCCGGTCCCTTGAAAAATACTCGATAAGTTGAATAATATCAATATTAATTGGTTCCCTCGGTAATTGGAAGTTAAAGGAATAGTATCTTGCCTTGGAATTGTATCATTATTCTTGTCTCAAATAAATTGCCGTGTCATCCTGAATTTTGTCTTTCCTAATTTTCTACATTACAAAATCATCGTATTAGCATGATAATATTTAGAGCAGATTGTTGAATTATAACAGATAAATTAGAATATTTATCTTGATTATTTTTAGGCGAAAAGTTATTTCAAAAATTTTATTTGCTAGAAACCTTCCCAGTACTATACTAAATAACTTCCCAAAGTTTCATGGCGTTCCAATGAGTGGTTTGGTCAGGCATAAAGGACAGACACACACACACATACATTCATTTATATATATATAGATTATTTTTGGTATTTAGTTGTGACAGACAGTATAGATTCAAAAATTTACAAACATCGTTGTTTTGAAATAAAAATTAGAGTATAAAAATATAAAATCGCCTCTCTCCTGTCAAAATAGTCACAAACACACACATAAACACATTATTCCCTTGAGGAGATTGACAGCGAAACGTCGGGAACTGGGTAAAGAATCGGCTGCTGTGACATGTGTTTATCCAAAACTTTGCGCCATTGAGGTACCGTCAAACTAACAGAATCAGGTCGGGGACAAAGCCGCAACACCAGCTTTGACAAATCCGAACGCCCACCTGGAATCCTTTCTTTTTAAAATATTTTTTCATTTAACTTTCTTCTAGTCTGCCCACAAATCTTGTAAGCAATGTTTAACATACGAGGTGTGTTCAAAAAGTATCGCGAATTTGGAATTTTCGCGGGTTACGTATATTCGAATTTAGATCTTTTTGTGGCTTTATGTTGGTACTCATGTCTCTCACTTATGCCGACAAGCTCGGCCATTTTGAATGTTCACTTAATTGTTGACAGCTGCTTTGCTTGCAGGTGTTTTGGATCGTCTTCGATTTTTACCTATTTAAAAAAATGGATAATAGAACCTGTATCAAATTTTGTGTGAAAAACGAAATTAAGTGCGCGGATGCATTCCGAATGTTGACTGTGGCATACGGAGAAGCTACCTTGAACCGAAGCAACGTTTATCGGTGGTACAAAATGTTCTCAGAAGTACTCGTAGAGTACTGGAAGTCTGAGATTTGGCATACTTGTTCAAACCTGATGACAATACAAGTTGACAGACAGAGGAATTCTACGAGGTCGGATGGACCACACGTCCATTCAACAACTATTTAAACGAACACAGACCGAAGTCCCTGAGAACTCGTGTACATCCGACCACTGGAGTGTGCGTCAATTCACAGCCCGGACAAAGCTCGTGTTGCCACACCGTCGACACGCTTTCAAAAACAAAGTTGCATAGAAGGGACGACCGCTCCGGTTCTTTATTTTAGTTAAATGTTTGGGAGGTGTTTCCGGCATTGGCCTTCCGGTGGCGCTGGGCCGTGAAGGACGCCGGGGGAACAGAAAGCATCAGCTGGGAGCAATAACTGGGCATATATAGCGCTGTTCGAGTTCAGAATATTCTCAAGACATTTTGACAGCATTTGTGTTTAATACTATTATATATTTGCAAGAGATATGAATTTGAGAGAAGATATCAGACACAAGCCATTTATGTGCAAATGCAAATAACTCGGAATACTGAGGGAATCCACTTTCCAGCAGATTGGATCATTTAAGTCTCCTTGTGCTTGTGGTAACAGAAGTGGGGCCCAAATTATTGTTCATTCCTGCGGTATTCCCACCTAGCTCAGGCAGTAGGATGTGCCACGGATAATCCCATACATTTTTACATATTGGCCGTCCTGGTTGCAGCAGTCTTTGCCCTCCCCGGCGGCCGAACCGGGAGGTCACAACATCAGATCGAAGGAAGGAAGTTTTGTGACTGTCACTCAAATTAGAATAAACAAAGTGAATACAAATCTCTGCGCCCTGTGTGTCGACGAATAAGTTGACGCCGAGATTTCTCTGAGCGTTGTGCCAGGTCCAATATGTAGATGGGAGGTGACTTGGCGGCTGAGCACATGGAAAATCCAGACGGAAATTTGAGAATATTCGTTTTTGCCTTTTTATTTTAAAAATAATATCAGAAACTTTCATAATCAATTTTTGAGGATTTTTTAAAAAAGAATTCTTTCAAAAAATCTTGCATTCCCATGTTTCGGACAACTCTTCTTTCTGCGAGCGGCCCCTGACATCACAACTTAGTGAAGATTAAAACGCTGGAGGTTTCTCAAGCAGTAAAAGTCGCACAGAAATATTTATTAACCAGATAGATAACTCAAGAGATACTGATCCCCCATAATTCCTAGAACTGTTCCTCCTCCCCTTCTTGACCACTTTCTGCAAATGTGGCTATCGCCGGACATGTCGCAATATGAGAAGGTTAGGGTTGGTGACACTTTTCTGATATTGTGGATGTTGAGGATGGAATTATTCAACGCTAGCTCTTCTTAGTAACTAAAGAACCAATTACTATACATTCAGTGAATTGAAAATTAAAATTATTTAGGAAGGTTTGTGTGGCGTATCAGAGGTGAACCATCGCCAATTTAATCTACCAGATCACTACAACTTTTGTACTGTTCATTCTGCTTCGTCTGCATTTGAAATCTTAGTGATAATGTTTAACGCGAATACATTATTGTAGAAATTTCACAAATATTGTATTTCCGCTTAAACGAAAAAACAAAAAAAGTCAACATTAGTAAACAGAAAACTACTTAGCGCCATTTTCAGTTCATAAAAAGAAATAACGCTGAATACTTCCGTTCTCAGCCTACAGATGGCGCTGTCTTGTTTACTAATGTCACCTTATTAACACAGTTAACACAAGCGAACAACTATCCATGTCCCTAGCGCCACTTAATACATGAAAGTATAAAAATAAAACCATTAAGCACTAATGTTTTTTTTTTTTTTCAAAGCACTTTTTTTTTCTTCTGTTCTTACTGCGATGAAAAAAATATTGGGAGGACTTGGCTCATTAGTGGTCAACCCTCTCAGCAGTTTCGTCAATTTCATCTACCATACCGCGTTGATACGAGCTCTAATACTGTATTGGACGATTCTGCTTATGTATGAGGCACTGAACGATAGAATCTTAATTTGGTATTTAAGCTATGGACATGCGATTTCAGAACAGAAAGATACAGAACAGTGGAATTCCATGTCGATATTTGCATCGAACAATGCTCTTTCATAAACAACAAAGACAAGAACACATAAGTTGAACATGAGGCACCACGAGGTATGTGTCCACCGGGGATGACGTGCGGTACTGACTGGCGGAAGCTCCGCCCAGAACGACCGATCGGCCGAGCGTGTCCTCCAATTAACCACCACCACATATGACGTGGCACAGGATCTCCGACCAGCTGCTTCCACCGATGAGCCATTTCCTTGAGGGAAGTCCATCATGGTGGGACCTTGTAATTACCATTATCTTCTGTCTGACATCGTCGGGCCTCACTTAGTCATTTAAAAAATGAAACATATGAATTATAAAGAGGAAGAAATATGTCGATCAGCTAGCACCATTTAATGTTTAGGTTTACGTGACGGCGGGGCGCTTGAATTCCGAACCTTAATGAGGCAACTGGCTAGTTGATTGGTTAGGTGCCACTTTACCTATTCATTCAATATATTATGAGCGCACCCCCCTCACTCTTTTATTTTTTCATATAAATATAACTGATCAATGGTGGAAGAGATGAAGAAAATATTTTCTCTCTTTTATTACACTCTTAATTGGCTTCAATTAATTTTCTCCTTAAACTTTTTTTTTTTAAATATCTACTATCGACTTAAAATCCTTCGACAATAAATAGAAAAAGAAAATCGCCAAGGATGAGTTTCTTAGATGAGTTTCTTAAGAAACTCAGTTAAGAGTGTAATAAAAGAGAGAAAATATTTTCTTCATCTCTCCCAAGAAACTCATCCTCGGTGATTTTCTTTTTCTTTTTTTTAAATGTCTGCTATCTTAAAGTTTCCTACATATTTATATCTACTTGCTTACTCACGATGTGAATGCATTATTTCGAACTCTCTATTTTTTTAATGAGATTTCTCTGCATCTTTATTTCTGTTTAACATAACTTCCGAACACCTAAATGGCTGAAAAATTGTACACTTGCATTGTCATCGGGAACGAGCAAGAAGGAACATTTTCAGGCTGCGGAGTGTGTGTGTGATCTGGAAATATGGTAAACTTAATTATAGAAGATTTATGGACAGACGTCTTGACATATATAAAAGTAAATAGAATAAAAGCTTTTAAAATAGAGTAACTTACTCTCGACAATTTTTAATTAATTCTTCGGTAAGCAATAACGATGGTTATGATTCCTGTATAAATCGCCAACTTTCGACAAACAACGTCCATCAAGACAAGGACTAGAAGAAAACAAACGCAAAATAAACTAAGTAAAAGCAAAAGATCTTCTCTCCGATTTAACATACTCTTTGGAAAACTGGGCCCAGGTTTACCGAGCTACATTCTCCCCCTCGGCTGCTATTAAACTTTAAACAACCTATTTACACATTTATTTTTATAGTGAGTATGTGATTTTCCCTTGACAGGGATTTCTTGCTACATTGAAAAACGCTTATTTTCTAACTTCGTTTTCACAAAAATGCCTCAAGCTGAAGCATTAAGTCTCAACAAAAGATTTTGTGCATGTCCAAATTGAATTTGTAGACAAGATCACTTTGAAGCAGATGTTATTGCTAATTCAATATCAGTGGTCAGCCAACCTGGAAGAAAGTTTGTTTCCAATCCTTTAGCCAATTATCACGCGAACAGATTCTACAATGAAACAATGTGATCTGCAGAGAATGGCATATTGTACATTCGAGTTTTCCAGGAAGAATCAGCAGCAGCTGGGCCGGAAGAATCCACTGGTAAATTCCAGTTCCATACCGCACATTTCCCCGGGTCGTCTAGCAGGGGACATCTAGATGGCGTGTTTACTCAGAGGCGTGTTTACACGGCAGTAAACATCACCTATCAGCTAATTGAATATTCCATTTCATTTTATCTTCAATTATGGTCCAGCTCAACAAAGTTTGAGACTTTGTATCTTCAAAATCAACTGATAACTTGGGGGGAAAAAGAATGATAGAGAAGAGAAAGTAGATGTTTGCTATTGCAAGAGATAGTTCCTCCTAGACAGTTCCTCAAACTGTCAAAATTTAGGCAAAATTGATTCTTCAGTAAAATGAATTCGCATTAATGATAGAAAGTGTTCCTCAATACGTCATAGAATTGAGAAATTAGATGAAAAACAACATAGACAAATTAATTTCTACTTAAGACCTTTGGACTATGTTTTTATTGAATATTATGAATCATTTACTATAAATAAAAAAGGAAGTGAGAGATGTAAGTAAACATGCCTACAAATATATCGTTGGGAAAATAAAGTGATCAGTGAAATATTCGAGGGATTTGTGAAACAAAACATTTTGACCAATGCCTAGCATTAGAAAATAATACACTTCCTATAAGAAACAGTCGATGTTTTAATTAAGCCCGTTGAAGAGCGATTATCGCATTTTAAAATACAAATAAAATTGTGAGAAAAATTTGTAGTTTTTAAACATTTTTCACAATTTTATCTTGAATAATTAATAAGGATCCATTCATTGAATAAAATATATTTTGATGAATGCAAAAAATGGCGTATGGAAGCTAAAAGTAAAGTATAGACAGGCTTAGTTCTTTAAAACATTCCCAGTCAGTTAACTCCAATTCGAAAAGTTGGAAGCACAAAGAAAGACAGTCTTAAATCTAATACCGTTATAACAGCTCAGGTGTTAAGCGCAGATTGGAAGCGAATGAAGGCCAAGGGAGACATTTTAAAGTAATTCTCTTCTAAATATTTCGATTTTTTGATAAAGAAATTAGAAAGTTTGATGATCTTGGGGGGAATCACGCAAGCCACTCAGGCTATTATATTAATTTTAAAGTTCAATTCACACAAGTAGAATCAGTTTGAATCTTATTTCTGTAAAAGGTTCAAGTTATTTACCGTAATTCACAAAATTTCAAGAAATTTACTGCAAGGTTCAAGGTGGAGACAAGATCTACATTAATAATTCAAGGATCGGTCAAGTGTTCCTTCCTTCCTGGTCCCCTTGTTCCATGGAACGACACGTCCTGTGGATGACACGCAGTAAACAAATGCTGGGACCAAAGGTAAACGCGATGAGTTTCTATATTGAAGAGATGCGAGGACAACAACGTCCAGGCTGTAATACGGATACAAGAAACTGGAGGAGGAAAGCTAAAGAGATAAAATTGTACAAGAAACTTAGCCTTGGATGCTTTATTATTTTTTTTATTAAAACCTTTATAGAAATACTAGACGGGTGACCCGGGCTTCGCCCCGGGATTGACCCGTGTGCATATCTACCCGAGTGATATATATTTAGATAAGATTTTTTAATAATTTTTTGTTATTAACATTATCTATTTGTTTGCATCAGCATAATTTAATCTAATCTTTGATAGAGGGCGCTGTTCGTGAGCTAAGTAGAATAATTTGAATATATAGTTTTAATAATTGATTTATATATTTTTTAAAATAGCCTATCGTCTTCCCCGTATTTTTTTACCTATGTATGGAAATTTTGGTTTGAATTAGTGAACTACTGCGAATTTGTATACCGGACATACAAACAAACAAACATACAAACAAACAAACATACAGACATTGATTTTTATACATATAGATATTATCTGACTTCTGTCCGAGTGAATTTTCGCCCAATGAATATTGTTATAACAACAACAAGCTTTATTAATACCTTTTAGTCTTATACAGTTTCTCCAAGCAGAAATATAGGATACATGCAGGAAAAACAGTAATAGTACCTCAATGGTAATATGATATTTATATACAGGAAAAATTATATAAAGACAATCAAGCTAATAGATTAGTCTGGGTAAATTGGAGGAAAAGAAATTTATTTATATTGTTTTAATATAAAATGTCAATTATTTTTTATTATTTTATCATTATCGTCGTCATTTTCCGACTCCAAAGTAACTGATTTATATCGTTATTGGACTAACTTGTATAAACTTTACATACAGCCTATGTGATAAACTCTATCTTCAAATATTTACAGGTAAATTTTCTTATTGATCGTTCCAGTAGTGGAGAAAGGTAACGCCTCATTTGTAAAGATATGTGTGCGGGAAGAAATAACCCGATGAAGATTCAGTAAGGATCCTGGCGAACTGCCTGTTTATTCGAACGCTATAGGAGCTCATCTATGCTTCCTTCCCGCGGTGAATCTGTATAAGACCAGTGGTATTAATAAAGCTACATGTGTGTGTTTATCCGAACGCTGGGGATTCTATGACACAGCTGGGTACCACTCGGATTATGTGCCGTGTTAGACACTGGGGGAAACTGACCTCCCGATGGTCACACAATAGCGTCGCCCATCATAGACCACGGCGTAAAAACATTAATAAACTCGATCTCTCTTGGAGATGGCCTCTTATCAGAGACTTTGTTTCGGTTGAAAGACTTCTCATGGCCTGACAAGACAGAGTCCCTGATTAGAGGGTCCCTGAGTCCCAGGATAGAGACCAGGATAAGTCATGGTTTAGGAGACTCTACTGTACAATACAAATATTTGTTCCGTGATTGTTCCTCTAACCACCATTGACTCTGCCGTGTGTTTGAGACAATGTGGTAAAAGTGAATCCAGTAGACGTCTAGCCAGCAGCCGATGTGGTAAGCGAGGTGTCGCCAGGTCAGGGTTGGGCCACATCAATATTTCTGAAGAATTGCTCCAAACAAAATTGTCGAATTGTGTGGAGACGCGACCGTACACGCATTTTTTTCGACATCGTCCCATGTGGCATTGTCTAGGACTATGGGTCAGGGCCATGGTGCAAGAAGTCATTTTGACCAATTTTTGGTGTCATTAATGCGAATTATTTGGAGATTTTCCCCAAATGACCTTTTCCTGTTTCGGAGTTGGGTTCCTATTGGGCCAGAGCAAGAGAATGCAGGGACATTAGCCCTGAAAGTGAAGGCAAAACTTGGAAACTTGGGTATGTTTTCAATTCCAAATGTGGATATCTTGATCACTTCTGACAAATGGTTTCCTTACAATTCATTATATAGAGAGAAAAAAAAACAATCATTAACATTTTAAAGCCACTCAACAAATGTCAACAAAGGCTAGGTTGGTCGACCTAGGGTATAAGTACCTCGTCTGCTGTACTTTAGAACCCGGGTTCGAACCCGGAATATCTTGAATGTTTTTATTTAAAAATTTCGAGGACCACGCCATCGCCATCTCCTCAGCGGCGAAGTACGCGATCTACGTTTTCTTCGTCGATCGCTAAATACGTGGTGTCACTGGAGACCTGCTGGTGATTCTTCACCAAACTCTGCAGCGGTGGCGCCATGTACATTGTATATAGTTGTGTATATATCTGATAATTATTTTAAAACAATAGTGCAGACTGTGTACACTTTTGCATGTATTGACAAGATGTCAACAAAATCATGTTAATTGTATAATTAAAAATGCCGCCATGACACGCCCCATTCTTACACGCTTCCAACCCAAAGGAGATTGCGAGTAATCAAACGGGAATCTGTAATATTGAACTCTTTTCTACATTTACAGACGTGGAGTTCAGGCCCACCGTTGAATAGCACTGTGTGAAGAAGATATAAACTTCCAGTATAGCCAGGATATACACACACACACACACAAACCTTTATTAAGACACACGGGTCTTACAGAGGATTCTCCTTGGGGTTACAAGACGGAGAAACCTATGAAAGTGGGAAATATACAAAGGGGTAAAAATGGAGAAAGATTATATACACATGGTAAATATATACAGATTATTATTTGAATAATCCTGTTAAAAATAGATAATTTATAATTGTATGCTTTATAGATTTTCCTCTATTATTATTATGTATATATATTTTTATTTTATTTTTGTTGCCTCTTTCTCTTAATGGGTGGAAAGGAATAAAGAATGGAAAGAGCAAGATTTGTAAACAAACAAGACATCGCCCCCCCATCCCATGCGCGAGCACCTATGCGCGGTGACGGGGAGAAAAAAGAAGAAAAGGACAACCGGCAGCGCTGGTGTATAGGCTCGGGGAAATATGAGCTCCCGGGAAATATGAGCTCCCGTCAAATATGAGCTCCCGCCTCAGAAGGAATGAGTAACCACGTGTGAATGAAACAAAGAAGATAACGAGAAGACAGTTGTTATAGAATTGCGCACCAATTAAGTGGGTTGCGATATAGTTTCCTGTTAAGGAACAGAAGAATTAATCTGGAAAATTATCTCAAGTGAAGAATTATTTCAAGTGAACTCTTGATCAAATTTATCGACAGAATCGAAAACAAGATTTGTTTTTATAAACAGAAGCTTAGATAAGTATTTTTAAACTTTGATTGAAAAAGATTTTGCCTTTCCAACCCAAGTTATTTTGCTCTCTACATTATTTGTTTTTATGTATATTTAACTTGTATCACTTGTTTTGTTTATTCTAATTTTAAATATATCTAACCTTTTGGCCAATTTGATTATCACCCTTTTTATCTGTTTATTTATTTTTATTTTTAATGCCCAGTCATTGTTGATAAGCAAAATAAAATATATTTTTAGGCCATTTTTGTTAAATTTTATTTCTACAACTTGTGCAAACACAACTGGTGAATCTCTATTTTCAATCTGGGTAAGATTGACCTTCCCCACATTTATTTTTTTTTTTTTTCAAATTCAACATTTTTGGTGAGCCGGACGTGATTTCACCTTGTGGTGTTTATACAATTTGTGGAGATGGATAAGCTTAAAAGAGAAAGAACTCCCTTAAGGAATACTATAACTCGTACCACAAATGAAATAAAATCAGGTCTAAGTCTAGAGGAAGTGGATATAATTTTAATAAGGGCCAAATTTGAAAGGTTAACCATTCTTAGTGAGAGACTGATATTGATTGATGATAAAATAAAAGAGATCTTATTGGATGATCCGATGTCCACAGAAGCTCAAATCAATGATGAGATGGAACAATGTGAGACTTATAGCCTACAAGTAGGAATTGTCGCACAGAAGGTGAAAGAATATGAGTCTAAATTGGCAGCACCCTGTGATGATAAAATGTCACAATCTAGCACTTCAGATGTTAAAAGACAAATTAAACTTCCAAAATTTGAACTAAAAAAGTATACAGGTGAGCTAGAGGAATGGCTATCATGGTGGAGTCATTTTGAAAAAATACATTTAGATGAGTCACTGTCTGATGTTGATAAATTTGAATACTTAATACAATCCATGGTTGTTGGGTCAAAGGCCCACAGACTTGTGACTAGCTTCCCTCTTACCCAAAAGAATTACAACAAAGTCATTGAAGATTTGAAAGATCGGTTTGGGGACAGAGATATGCTGACTGAATTGTATGTGCGCAAGCTTTTAAAGTTGGTCATTGCCAGTGCCAGGTCTGAAAAAAGAACCTTGGCTCAACTTTATGATGATTTGGTTGCACATCTACATTCTTTGGGATCTCTGGGAGTGGATACTAAGTCTGGGGGTGGTGCGTTCTTGTACCCGTTGGTGGAATCAAGTTTGCCACTTGAACTTATCAAAATATGGCAACGTTCCCGTACACCGTACATTGAAGCGGGAATTGAACCTTGTGGGTCTAAAGCTTTTGATAAATTAGAGGGTCTGATAGAATTTTTAAAGCAAGAAGTTAAAAATGCAGAACGCATTTCCTTTGTTGCTGAAGGATTTGAACCTTCCCTTCCTCTAAAACAGGGAAAGAGAGAAAATAATCCCCCTAAGATCCACACAGCGTCTGCGTTATTTGTTGGAAAGACCAACTTACCGTGTTTATTTTGTGACAAAGATAACCATCTTAGCCAAAACTGTTTTAAGGCAGCCAAGATGTTGGAATCAGACAGATTAAAGAGGGTACAGGATGCGAAAGTTTGCTTTAAATGCTTGAGAAAGAATCATTTGAAGAAGGATTGTAGATCTTTTGTAAGATGCAAGCGTTGCCAAGGACCTCATTTTGAGATAATGTGCAGAGGAACCTCGCATAGTCAGGAAGATTTAAATTGGAGGTCAGATAACAGATCTCACAATAGTTTAGCAGAGCAGAATGAGGGGAACAGTGAGCCTGTAACAGCAATGGCGAATCAAGTATGCACAAATAATATCTCTTTAATGACTCTAATTGTAAAGATTAAAGGGCCGAAACGTTCCAAAATGGTAAGAGTGCTTTTAGACTCTGGTAGCCAAAAGTCTTACATCAGAAGGGCTCTAGCTAAGGAGTTAGACTTACCCAAGGTGGGAGAAGTCAAATTGAATAAATTTTTGTTTGGAGGGCAAACCACAGGAGAAAAGGCTCATTCAATATTTTATTTCCAGTTGGACAATGTTGATGAGGGAAAGGCTTTCAAAATGGAAGCGTTAGAGGAAACAATAATTTGTGGCAATATTTCACCCGTTGAAACAGGACCCAGGCAATGGGAATTGGATAAGAAAGGAATCACTTTGACCAAGGTAGACAATAATAACCCCGAGATAGACATCCTAATCGGTGGAGACTATTATGGGCAGCTTCTCACAGGAAAAATTGAACAACTGGCAGGAGGATTGACCGCAATTCAAACAGTTCTTGGTTGGACTTTAATAGGTAATACTTCATCAGAGAAACCAGAGACAAGTGCTCAAATGGTTATCACCTTACTTACAACCCAACAGAGAGTAGCGTCCTTATGGGAATTAGAAACAATAGGGATACGAGATCCTACAGAGGTCATCTCTGTGAAAGAGAAAAATGTTCTCATGCAAGAAAAGTTTCGTGAGAAAATCTGTCGAGGCCATGATGGACGTTATCTTGTATCTCTTCCATGGAAGGAAGGAATTGGGACGATACCTAATAACTTGGAAATAGCCAAAAGGCGCTTGGAGGCTGTGACTCAAAAGTTGACACAAAAGGGTCAGTTTGTTCCTTATGATGAAGTCTTCCGATCCTGGTTCAGGGAAAACCTTATTGAAGAAGTTGACAGGGAAGACATCAGACCTACTGGACATTATCTACCACATCGCCCAATATATAAGGTTCAGAGTGAGACTACTCCTATTAGACCCGTTTACGACGCATCATGTAAAGCAAGTAAGAGAAGTTTGTCTCTAAATGAATGTTTAGAGACTGGACCTAATCTGATTGAACTTTTACCTGAAATCCTGATAAGATTTAGGGAAAAGAAAATAGGAGCCATCGCTGACATCCGCAAAGCTTTTCAGACCGTAGGTATAGATGAGAAGGAAAGATTCCACAAGGAATACCTCGCCATGCTCGTACAAAAGAGGAATGAAACAGAGGGTAGAAGGTTTCTTCCAGGCGAAGTTGTGCTGATTGGTCGAGATGATCAAAAAAGAATATTCTGGCCACTAGGCAGAATCTTGGAACTGTACCCCGGGAAGGATGGCAGAGAACGTGTAGCTAGAGTTAGGACTGCTACGGGTGAATTTGTAAGACCGTTAAAGAGACTTTTCTCTTTGGAACTTGGTTCTGATATTTCCAGGGAGGTGAGATTACCTAAGACAGAAGGGATCAAAGCCCAGGAGATTCCAACAGATGGAGAACAGTCAATTTTTACTAGGTCTGGAAGAGAAGTGAAAAAACCTACGAGATTGGGGGTGTACACCAATAATCTTTCCTAATTAAGATTTTTTTTTGTATTCCCATACAAAAAGGTGGGAGTATGTTAAAAATAGATAATTTATAATTGTATGCTTTATAGATTTTCCTCTATTATTATTATGTATATATATTTTTATTTTATTTTTGTTGCCTCTTTCTCTTAATGGGTGGAAAGGAATAAAGAATGGAAAGAGCAAGATTTGTAAACAAACAAGACATCGCCCCCCCATCCCATGCGCGAGCACCTATGCGCGGTGACGGGGAGAAAAAAGAAGAAAAGGACAACCGGCAGCGCTGGTGTATAGGCTCGGGGAAATATGAGCTCCCGGGAAATATGAGCTCCCGTCAAATATGAGCTCCCGCCTCAGAAGGAATGAGTAACCACGTGTGAATGAAACAAAGAAGATAACGAGAAGACAGTTGTTATAGAATTGCGCACCAATTAAGTGGGTTGCGATATAGTTTCCTGTTAAGGAACAGAAGAATTAATCTGGAAAATTATCTCAAGTGAAGAATTATTTCAAGTGAACTCTTGATCAAATTTATCGACAGAATCGAAAACAAGATTTGTTTTTATAAACAGAAGCTTAGATAAGTATTTTTAAACTTTGATTGAAAAAGATTTTGCCTTTCCAACCCAAGTTATTTTGCTCTCTACATTATTTGTTTTTATGTATATTTAACTTGTATCACTTGTTTTGTTTATTCTAATTTTAAATATATCTAACCTTTTGGCCAATTTGATTATCACCCTTTTTATCTGTTTATTTATTTTTATTTTTAATGCCCAGTCATTGTTGATAAGCAAAATAAAATATATTTTTAGGCCATTTTTGTTAAATTGCATTTCTACAACTTGTGCAAACACAACTGGTGAATCTCTATTTTCAATCTGGTTAAGATTGACCTTCCCCACATTTTTTTTTTTTTCAAATTCAACAAATCCTATGAAAAATAAGAATATGGATTTGGAAAAAAAAATGGAAATATGGATGGGAGAAGTGGAGAACGAAAATAGGAAAGAAAACAGGCATTTACATATGGAACAGTATAGCCAGGATACAATCTCCCACCTATTGAAGTATAGGTTCCTATGTAACTGGAGTGAGATGTCGGGGCTTGTACGCTTGCAACAAGTCCAAACTTTGGAATGTTCCAGAGTTGGGAATATACGAATAAATAATGTGGTAAATTCAACACCTTGGGAATTCCCAGGAGTGATTGAAAAAGTATTCTCTTCACAAGAAAAAAAAAAGAAGCAAATTTTCAGAAAATGCTCACACTTAATAAGAACATTAAGGCAAGCAAAGGCTCAATTATCTGAAACCGCAACTAGAATGAATATAAGTGCATAAAAATAGCCTCTCTCGTGTGTGGGTTTATTTATAAAAGGGTATATATTTAAATATATATTATATATATAGCGCGCCTCCTAGTGTATTATTATAGTTAAAGTTATCTTTTTTTAATTCTTAAGATCATAAATTTGTTATGTAGAATGCCAAGGCAGAAAAATGGACGTCATATAAGCAAAATTCTGGCTTTACAAGAGACAGAATAGTTAGGTCTCGAATGTGGCCATAGAATTTTGACCAGAGAAATTGCTATGGATGTAGGCTGCAATCAAAGTAGTGTTGTAAGAATTTTTTTGGGCTTAGTTGTGGTCAGAGGAAGATAAAAGTTCAAGAAAACCTGGCTCAGGTCGCCCTGGTGTGATAACAGAGAGAGGATAGGAGGATTGGAAGGATGGTTGTAGCAGACAGTACTGTACCAATACAGTTCTACATGTGCAGAATGGACCATCTCTGAACACCATTGATAACTGTCTTATCGAAGCACAACTCCGCAGTCGCCGGTCTTTATTAAGAATTCCACTCTCTGCCAGACACAGAAGTGACAGGCTCAGCTGGTGTGAAGAGAGACGTCTTTGGACCCAAGAATGGCATTGTCAATTTTTTTCTGATGAATCTAGATTCCACTTGGGGGTTCATGACGGCAGGATACATGTTAGGCGTAGGCCCCAAGAAAGATCCCATCAGGACTGTATTGTGGAAAGGCATACAGCAAGAACCCCTGGCTTCATGGTGTGGGGTGGCATCAGCTATGAAAGTAGGACCCCTTTAGTCTTTATTCAAGGCACAATGACTGCTCAGCTATACATTTCAGATGTTTTGCAACATGTTGTGTTGCCATATCTTGTGAGCAGACTAATAATGCCATTTTCCAACAAGATAATGCCCGACCACATACAGCCACATCTCATGTAGCTGCTTGTATACGTGCTAAAGGAGGCCACACCGAATATTGCTAAAATCTGTGTATCTCAATAAATTTGCATCCATTTCAAAAATTGCAATTAATTATTTTTTACATACCACACGCATACATTATATTTTTTTGTGGCCAGTCTTATCACTGGGGGAAATGTTTCGTCACACGATAGTGAAGAATAAAAAGCTTTGTTTAGGGGAGGGGTCCGCTAAGGCATGAATCTGAATAAAGAGTAACGCAACATTCTGGGAAATGTGCGGGGATTCAGGTAAAAAATCTCTGACGCATTAATTCTGGTGCAGCCATCTTTGAATGAATCACTGGGTGCGCCATCTCTCTCTCTCTAGTCTGAATAGAAAATCTGAAACAGCTCTATTCTAACGGCCTCGAGTCGACGCAGGGATCGGCCGCGGTTACAGAAGGAAATGAGTTCTACCATAAGGTTAGGGCAGGTTGATCCAACTTGACTTGTGTTTCGCCATCTACGGCCATTTACTCCAGAGTCATCCGACGGTCGCTCTGCCGAGGTCCATCTTTGCCGGGTTCACGATGGTCGAGCTAATCGTCCAATGTGTTGTACCACAGCAAGAAAATGTTATAGGGTAAACTTATGGCAATCTGTATCTAGAGCGAAGAATGCCTATAACCTATGTGCACAATGCTATGTCAAAATTATATCTCTATATACACGTGTTTCCCATATAACGTTGTAAATTTGATTTCTTCTTCTTTTCTTCTGCCCATTTCTATATCTCTCAGGATAATCTACTTAATATGACTAAAGGTCTTAATAAAAGTATTGATTGAATGAAACCTTAGGATAAATAAATAGCTGCGAGTGGGTTGGAGTTAATCGTCCATGAACAAAATCCAACAAACGCAGGTTCAGCGTCCAGCTCTACTCGGTCATGTTTGTGTCGCGATCTACTGCCAGGCTCCAAGACCGAATTACGCAAAGGAAGAGAATGGGAACATTGAGAGGTGCCCTTTTGTGGAGACCCACCTTTGTTCTTTCTTTTGCAATAAAACGCAAGCTGCTCTCTTATTAAATATTTCGCATTGTTAGGAAACACACACAGAGGTCCTGTTGATTCACATGTCGTGAGATAAGGTAGAAGTTGTAATACCAGACCTATACATAGCTATGGAACTGAAAACGTTAAAGACAAATGTCCACAACTACTAAACGAAATGATGGAAATAGATATTGAGAGTGCTTGGCTCATCAGTGGTGAACCCTCCCAGCGGTTTCGCCAATCTGATCTACCAGACCTTAGCTACAATTTTGCTTATATATTCTGCTAACGCTAACGATCATTATAATTCATACTTTCACAGAGAGATGGCGCTGAATGTCATTCTACAATTTCGAATAGTTGGAGCTAAGTTTTCAAGAAATAGAACTTGCTCTGTGTTATCTCCAACAATGTTATGATCAACTCGTGTTGCACAATCTAAGATCTTCGTTTAAAAAAATTTCATTAAAAAGTAAATTCATTGCGGAGCCAGATATAAATGGGACTTTGTGTGTGTGTGTGTGTGTTTATAGAAATGAACGAATATCCAAATAAATCGGGCGGCCCCCTGACCTGCAGGGCTGGGTCTTCGGGCATGGCCTAGACGATGACGCCCTGGCCATCCTGGCGTCTGCCAAGACGCGCATCTATAGGTACTTCCTCGGCGCGGAACTGAGGAGTGTACAAGAAGATCCCCTCCTTATCTGGAGGAGGACTCTCTCAAGGTGGGGAAGCCTTCCTTGCTGAAGATATTTGTATATATATTCCCCTACACTTTATATACCCTTTTACTCTTTTATTTTTTTTCCTTTGTAAAATTTGATTAAAAGAATCAATAAAATTGTTTAAATTGTCAATTGTCCAAATAGATCTGTAAGCGCATCACAAATACCAGTTCCTATGAAGGGCTCCGGCTGAATTGATGTGTTCTGTAGGGTGGAGATAGGAATCTGGAGGGATTGCCACACCTCAGCGGAGTCATTGATCCAAGGGGGCAATGCACTTTGAAATTGTCACTAAGACAGCAAGTATCTTGAGTTACTGGCACATGTGATGATACCTCCCAGTCACACAACTGTGAACTTTCATTCTTGCTCAAAACATCCTCTGCCCATAGGAGCTGTAGGCCACCAATCCACACCCTGGCCAGCGCGTGGTGGACACAGCCGCCGGAAGTGGCAGGCACAATGGCCTGAGGTCGACCTTTGTGTCCCCCGCCCGCTGCTGGAAATGGGCCCGAGGACATCTGCTGAGCCAGAACTGGAGATGTCGCGGGTTTGTCATGCCACGGACTAGATCAAGACACCGTCTACTGCCTGGTATTACTGTAGAAACGAAGCCACAAAAATTGGAAGATTAAAGACCGGACATATTAGACCCATTATTGGTTCAGTGATGGAGAAAAAGTTTTTCCTGTCTGCTCAAAATGCTCCAACTCCACTGCAGCACATATCCTGGCCTGTATTGGAGCTAAGACCTATACAAGAACCCCAAAACTATAATAGAAAAATTATTGATTCCAACCTTCATGACGTGGTGTAATCTTACCCATGGGGTAATTGGGGAAAAAAAATTGCAGCCTCAAATAGCGGGAAGTAGGTCTTCTATCACGGACGTTCTGTTGCCTCTGACAGGACACGAACATCCCTCGACTGCTACCAACTTGACTTCTAATCAATTGCTACTGAAAAAAAATATAATAAAATAAAGGGTGATATTAACAAAGGGGCAAATAAAAGGTAAATAATTTGTAGGGAAATATCTACAGTTGTATATGTACAAATTTCTTCAGCAAGGGAGGCTTCCCCAACTTGAGAGAGTTCTCCTCCAGACAAGGTCTACTTGAACACCCTCAGTTCCACGCCGAGGAAGTACTTATAGATACTCGTCTTGGCAGACGTCAGGATGGTCAGTCTTCAGACGTATTGTCTAATTGTGGCAGTGGACATCCAGCTGTCGCCAGGAATATTTTTTAAAGGAGGTTCCTTAATGCCTTTGTATTCAATGTGTTGACCCCGACAAGGATTTCAGTCTGGAATCTCTGGAGTTGATAATATCGGACATCTGGTGATCGACAGTTTGGCTTTCTTCTTGACAATGCCAGCAAGTAAGGTCGTTTTTGAAGATTTCAAACCTCACAGTTTATATGTACGGCGTCCGTTTTAGTCGTGTGCTGATTGGCCCACCTAGAGGTTCTCATAACTTTTCACGATAAAGACTTGTGTGAAAAGAGAAATAAAAAAGATAAGAACAGGCCAGGCAGGTAAACTAAATTAAAAACGTTCTCTGAGCTGCTCAAATGAGTTTCTTAGATGGCAAAGCAATATATAAGATAGGTGAGTCCGCTACATATGTTTAGACCCAAGTTTAACATTTGAGTTCAGCTATAATCGAATTTTCCGTCGTGCTGGGATTCGATGCTATATCAGCTTCTGATGAGAAATGAAGTTCCAAGTCAATGGGCAACTATTGGAGGAAGGGATGGTAAAGAAGGCAATCCACATTAGCGTCGATCATTCCTATTAAAGAATATATTTATGATTTCATAGAAATAGATAAAATGGACCCCGGTTCCTGGTGCGTATAAAATGTGGCTTCATAGATTTAGATAAAATTAATCCAGGTTCCTCTGGAACGTACAATGTGGCTTTACATGGATCCAATTTTCTTCATATAAAAACCTCTCCACAGAATACATATTAAAGCGTGTGTTATTCCATCATAATTCTATGGCTTGGAGCTTAAAAATAAATGTTCTCCTTATACTCAGGAAGTTGGCGATAAGATCTATGGCACCAGGAGCCCGGCCGTGTTCCCCGTATGTGATCATAGGGCGTGAGAACGCTGAGCCGACGTGGCTTCACTGAGAGATA
Source organism: Cordylochernes scorpioides (assembly GCA_030710605.1). Lineage (NCBI taxonomy): Eukaryota > Metazoa > Arthropoda > Arachnida > Pseudoscorpiones > Chernetidae > Cordylochernes > Cordylochernes scorpioides. The sequence continues at coordinate 3,662,308 of CP092871.1, read as the reverse complement.
CCCACGTTATCTAGAAATACAATAAACACAACTTGACTGAGAGCCTTTCAGCCCTTATAAAAAAAGAAGCAACTGGATATGGAGGTTCCTATTTCAGACTGCGCAGTTAGAAAATTGGCTGCTCCAGGCATTCTAGACATTGGGAGACGTCGTGTTAGAGGACCATCTAGAGAATATCTTCTTACTGAGAGATATTTATAGCGAGGTGTCAGCCACTTGATCGGCTTCTTTCTGAACGACGTTGCAGAGTTACCATTCAAAAGACATTTTGAAAAACTACATTTATTCAACTCTAACGTACAATTCTTCGGATTTTGGAATATCTACAAAAAGTTCAATATTTAAGGTGAGTGGAAAAAAAGAAAGGTTTTATATGAATATGAGTCAAATGTAACGCAGACGAAGGTAAGCAAGTGCAGGCTTCAGTAAATGAGAAGGTAAAAAAATATATATATTTTTTTCTTATTTATCTAGTGCGCTCCAATAGAATTAAACCTTCAAACGTTTGAAATACTTTTGAATGAAATTATGTTATTTTTTTGACCAGGCACCTCAGTAATATTGATGTATTTCCGAAAAAAAAAAAAAAAATTTCCAAATGCACAAGTTGCCGGAGCACTTCACTCGAGCTGCAGCAACAACGCCGAGCTCTAGCTAAGGCAGCACTTCGTGGGGAACTTCGCCCCGTGACAGGGTTCCATACTACATTGGAAAGTATAAAGAACATGCTCATGCTCTGCGTCTACTTTCTTCTACGTCTTGTCTACTGATCGTCTGCTTGGTAAAATTTACGACGCATCAGTTTGTATTAGGTATTGGTCGCCGCGCTTAACGACGTATCGGCATGTTCTGACTGAAGACCTGGGATGGAATGGCAGATTTGGTGTGAGCCAACATTCCCTATATTCGGGAAACTTCCATTGCATCAACACACCATTTCACTAGCCGCACGCCGAGAAAAAGATTGCTTGCCTTTTTTAATAGTAAAATTAAATTTTAAAAGTGGTTCAATCAGAGGTAGCCAGTGCCGACTGATTGCCAGAGTTTTGAGAGGGAAGCTCGGTGTAAACTCCGGCCAATTCCGACGCGAGCAGCCAGTTAGACATGGCGGCTGCACCGATCTTCCAGTTAAATATTTACCTCCCCGAGAACTGCAGCTAATTTCTCCCCGGGACCTCTTTCGACACGTGGACCGGGTCATTTTGTCCGTGAGTTTCTCTGCTTCAAGAAACACTGGGCTATTGGCCTTATCTCCTTTGTCTGCGTTACAAATGAGTAAATAAAACTCCTGGTTGCGGGCTTGGTGATTACGGGGAGCCTAGTTCTTGAATTGTTTGGTCGTAAGAACATTTATTGCACGGGAGATATTTTTTTTTTTGGTTCACGATATAGAGATGGCCGGGGTTCCTGGAGCACCAACTATCCGAGCTGCCTAGCAGTTCCAATTGCGGCCTTAGTGGGTTGCTGAGAACCAGCTGAATCGAAATTTCAATGCTGAAGTCGAGGCCATAGATGAAGGTTTGAGATGGGTCAGTCCAAGCAGAAGGATTTTCCGCATCCTATATTTCAGGAAAGCGTGACAGCTGAAGAGGAGGTGATCCATAGTTTTCAGGGAAGAAAGGACTGATGTTTGTAACCTCGTTAAAAATTACTAATGCTATCTTCCTTACTAACAGAATATAAGGATTATCATAATTGAAATACTAATAGCCCATGCTTAGTTGAAACTATTTTATATATATTTTTTATGTTATTTATTAATTAACATATATACATCACACCGATATTAATATTATATTTAAAACGCGACATTGGGAAGAGAAACTAACATGAAATGCGATGCAGTAGGTACAGTAGAACATATGCAAATATGTCGCCATATAGCGACCATCTCAGAGCGAGTCAGATGTGGGCCACCGAGGACGTGTTTATAAATTAATTTCTGCCAGGAGGAACTAAAACGGAAGGGTCCGACACAAAGGTTCTCACGTTTTTTGTCGAGCGTATTGTTCTTCGGGGCTCGTTTTTTGGCTTCCGTCGGCGATCTTCCTGGCTCCGGAACTGTCTCTCTGCTTGGTACTCTCACCGTAGTCCTGAGATCCCCTCCACAAGAACAAAGCGAATCCATTAATTTGCGATGAAATGAACAGAAATATTGACCGCCCAAACACCAATTGCTTTCAAGAATGCCCAAAACTATAGTTTCTGAAGATCCAAGTAGCTACAGAGTTAGAATATATATTATTGATATATCAATCTGTAAACATTAGCACATAGACATATAAACGAAACTGAGAAATAATTGTCGAATTAAGACGGCCGTGGTAAGTTGAGTTTTATTATATATCTCTAGGGTGTTCCCCGAGATATTTCATTGTTCCAAAGTCCCACCAATCACCGGGCTTCTAGACAGATCGGCCTCCTCACTGAGTCTGTCCACCACTGTTGTCAGGTAAACTGAGCCAACATGGCTGCCGGTACTGTAAATGCAATACATGGCTATGCAGATTGGATTTTGTCTGACTTTGCCAAAATTGATGCTTTGACTCATTCACTATCACCACCTTCAATTTTTTTTACTTGGATGATAAAACATAATGCATTGTTCTAATGCATATTTAAAGGGAGAGATGCCTCTTTTGGTGCATAGCTACATATATTCTGGCTGTACCTAACACAGGGTTCCAGGGCTTCGTTTGGTTCGATGCACTCACCCTGGAGTTAAGATCGTGCAAGAACCGTGGGGTATTGGCCAGTGTAATTTTCCAAAGTGGCTGAAGGCGGGCTGCGTGGGTGGAGTGACGGCACACAATGACCCAAAGGACTTTATTTAGCCTCCGCGGCCAACCTGAACGTCGCACAAAAACCTCCACTTTTACCGGAGTTCCACACTGGTTGGAAGCACAGCACGAGTGGCGGTTGGAACACACCGGCCAATATAGCCTCGTTTTAGAAAAAATATCGAATAAACAAAAAACGTTTTCACTTTCAATTATATTTGCTGTTCGATTGTATTTTAAAACGTTGGTTTTTCGTGCTGAAATGGAATTACAAGTCCCACAAATGGGCTTCAGTTGAGCCTGTTCTCGATGGAAACATAACCATCGAAGAAAACAACTGATGAGTAGCTCAGAGGTGGCCCACTCAACGAGGGGAGAAAACTGACCGATCCATCGTGTTTCGAGAAAATCTTAAATCTAAGTCTGGATAATAGCTCTCAGTTCCTGGCGCAATGGAGTGTGTGCAATTGGTTGGGTGAGTTATTGTACGTCCAACATGCAGAGGAATAAACAATACACAACTAGAAAAAAATGCTCTGAAGATTGTCTATCATAAAACACTTTATATATTTTGTCGTGTGCTGAAAGTGTGGAAATCTGTGTATTCAACATCCTTGTTCATAAAGGCAACCACATTCCGAAAGCTGAACTAAAACATGACTTGTTCATGAGTATATCATTTCATATACCAAACCTTGTCAATTACTAGCAGGTATGGATAAACCAGCTAGTTTAAATGGTATTAATACACCAATGAAACTCCGCCCTTGCCGGTCCCAAGCCCGGATGAAAAAGGAGGAGGGGGAGCAGTAACAAGCTCGCTAAAAAACCTGGGCTCAGCTGGCCCGGCTGATAGTACCCTGTAAGTGCTCCTAATCCAGGGATACAGGATGAGCAGCATTTGTACTCCATGTTAGGAGCGGCTGCACATGGCGTCTGTTCCTCATGTCAGAGGCGACCATTTCTTTTGGAGCTAAGTCGGCCTGCCACTGAGTAGTGCTCCCAGTCTTAATGACAAAGGCAGACGCATTATACTTCACCCAGTCATGATGCTTGTCAAAGCTTGATACCCTGATATGATTGAGTGGAGATAAGAAAGAAGAAGAAGATACACCAATGAATGTGGACACGACAACAACAACACTAATGAATACTGTGTCTGTTAAAATAAAAACTTTATTATCGAATTGAATACTGTATCTGTTAATATATCTAAGTATTGTGTAATGCCTCTATTAGATCGTTCATTTCAAGATCCCCTAATGATGTTATCAGATTGTCCAACAGTTCAGGCGACTGTACAACGAGTGCAGTTCCACATAGCTCTCCTCTATCCGGATTCCCTACCCACAGAGCTGAGACGTACAAAAACGTGGAGTATCGAAAAAAAAAAATAGAGAGAGAAAGTTAAAAAAAAACCGATCCCGTATCATGATGATGTAAATTTAACTCGAGAATTTCTGGAGCGGAGTTTCCAGTCAATTTGCTCCGAGTGCGGTGGTGGGAGCCCGGGCTTTTTGTCGGCCGAGGGACTTTCCCCGCCTGTTTACCTTCCTGCTAGTTGGTCCTCGACCCAGGCGGGCTCGATAGAAATGTGGACAGGCGGGGATGTTACAAGTTTGTTTAAATTAGCATTCTCGTTTTATACAAATATGGACGCATTAAACCATCGTTTCCTGTAATAGCTGAAATGTCCTCTCGGCTTAAACAGCGTTGTACACCCTCAGGTGTGATGGCCGAACTGTGATGAACTACTGAATATCACGCCGACCAGCACGAAGTATCTATCTTCCAGCAGTCATCTAAGAGAATAACGGGCAATTAAACATAAAAACTTAGGTGTGTAGTTCTGGAATGAGAGGTGCAGGGCAGCGTGGATGCTCGTCCTGCTGGCAGAACGTTTCTCTCTTCAACAGTTTTCTTGGCGATCCTCGCTACCTGGGGATTATACGCTTTAACCCCGCACTAGCGAAGAGATATTTCTAAACTTTAAACTGATTCCAGAAAATAACGTTCTATGAACCTCTTGTCTATTTGTGTTGTTGTGTGTTGACTGTAAGCCTCAGTTGACTAGTCTGAACCGTACGTGAGTCATTCGTCATTTTAAAAAATACAATGAAGTATTCAACATGTGTTTGTATGATAGGGTAGGTTGTATGAGCTCGCATGTGTGGTGGGAATTATAAATATATGTTCAGATTCTTCTTGCCACAGAATTCTACCCTTCACCACCAAATACATTATTGAAAAAAATAATTCAATGATAAGTTGTGGACGGTTTTGACTTTCGCATGAAGCAAATAAGCCTACTGTTGGGGTCACCTGAAAGTAGGATTTCAGTAAGGAAAAGCCAAAAGGTGTTTAGTATGACTTTCGCCAAACAGTTGAGTCAAATTTTGCGATGTTAGCCATAAGGTCAAAAAGCAAAAATTAAGTCAATTGCGATGTGCGCAGTTTCAGAAATATGTGACACTTTCCTTCAATTTCTATCTCCCCAACCATCCATAGGTTGGTGGCTTTTAGTCTTCTCAGAACTTCTTTTCTATGGCTACATTTTCACGCAAGGCTTTTCTCCCGCAATTATTAATGAATTCCACTCTCGGCCTTTCTGGTCTTATCTCTAAGATCACACTAAGTAAGATCTTGTAAGAAGTAATATGGCGGCTGCCTCTCACATGTCTGCCGTTTCCATGTGATGGCGTGTAGTGGAGCCCACCCGCCCCCACGGGATAACTCCTCCCGTGTGGCCGCCGCGAACCCCGCCGAACAGGTTTGGCCGCCGTGGCTGACGTCGGGAGACGCTCCCTCAAGTTATCCCTTTCCATGTCTTCCTTTGAAATCCCCCTCGATCCGAAAAAGGGCGATAATTTGTATTTTTAACTTCTCCAAACAACCCAGACCACTGCTGCAAAGTGCCAAGACGACGTCCAGTTTTCCGTGAAAGAAAGAGTAACGCTGCAGTTTTGAATACGTTTCTTTGAGTAAATTGGGAGACACCATGACTAGTGGCACCCATCTTTATGACAATGCCTAGCTTTTTGTGCCAATAACAAATTCTTTGTAACAATACCCAATTATTTGTACCAATACCTAATTATTTGTACCAATACCTAATTTCTTTGTGTCAATACCTAATTTTATATGGTAATACCCAATTCTCAGTACCTTACGTTTTCAATGTCAGACAACGGCTGATGGTAGAAAGGCACAAACAAATATTTTATATATAATATTTTAGAACTGACTCAGAATTATAGCAAATTTAAATATTATTTCTATATAAAAGCAGATAGAAAAAATTTCGTAAATCTACTCATGATTTATCAAGATAGCTTCGCATTTTATGTTTCAGAAGAGAGCGCTTTGTCGTAGGATTCACGACAGTCGCTAGAGACAGCCTGGTGGAACGGCGGCCGACTGCTGCAAATAACTGACGGGGATTAACGTCTCAGGCCAATCCTTCCGTCCGTTCAAAGGTGGACTTTCACACTCGACTGACTTTGAATTCACTTTCCGGCTCTCTTGCGAACATCACAGCTGACTCAAATATTAACTTTCGGCCTTCCGGTTACTATAAAAACTGTTTCAACATTCACTTTCCGGCCTCTCTGGTTCTTTACATTCACTTTCCGGCCTACTGGTTGCCTGGTTCCCTTTCTGATTTTTTTTTTTTTTTTTGCGAACAACACAACTGCCTCAAAATTCACTTCCCTGCCTTCTGGTTGCCATCAAAACTAATTTAACATTTACTTTCTGACCTTCTGGCTACTATTAAAACTGACTCAACATTCACTCTCAGGCCTTCTGGCTACCATCACAACTGACTCAACATTCACTCTCAGGCATTCTGGCTACCATCACAACTGACTCAACATTCACTCTCAGGCCTTCTGGTTGCTATCACAACTGACTCAACATTCACTCTCAGGTATTCTGGCTACCATCACAACTAACTCAACATTCACTCTCAGGCCTTCTGGTTGCCATCACAACTGACTCAACATTCACTCTCAGGCATTCTGGCTACCATCACAACTGACTCAACATTCACTCTCAGGCATTCTGGCTACCATCACAACTGACGCAACATTCACTCACAGGCCTTCTGGTTGCCATCACAACTGACTCAACATTCACTCTCAGGCATTCTGGTTGCCATCACAACTGACTCAACATTCACTCTCAGGCCTTCTGGCTACCATCACAACTGACGCAACATTCACTCTCAGGTCTTCTGGTTACCATCACAACTGACGCAACATTCACTTTCAGGCATTCTGGCTACCATCACAACTGACTCAACATTCACTCTCAGGCCTTCTGGTTGCCATCACAACTGACGCAACATTCACTCTCAGGCCTTCTGGTTGCCATCACAACTGACGCAACATTCACTCTCAGGCCTTCTGGTTGCCATCACAACTGACGCAACATTCACTACCAGGCCTTCTGGCTACCATCACAACTGACTCAACATTCACTCTCAGGCCTTCTGGTTGCCATCACAACTGATTCAACATTCATTCTCAGGCCTTCTGGTTACCACCAAAACTAAATTGACATTTAATATCTAGCCTTCTGGCTACACCATTAAAACTGACTCAAAAATCACTTTCATGACTTCTGGTTACCATCACAACTGACTCAACATTCACTTTCTGGCTTTCCAATTTCCACCACAACTGACTCAACAATCAATTTTAAGGCCTTCTGACTACTATTACAACTGGCTCAACATTCATTCTCAGGCATTTTGGCGAACATCACAATTGACTCAATATTCACCTTCCGACCTCATATTTGCCATCACAACTAACTCAACAATCGCTTTCTGACTTTTTTTTTTTTTGCAAACCTCACAACTGACTTAACATTCAGTTTCCGGCCTTTCACTAAATTCATATTTCATTCCCTATATTATAAATTTAGATATTTAGGCGCAAACACAGTGGAAATTGCCTTTATATTCTTTTCGGATGTTTTAAAGTTATTTTATTCGGCTATGTGCCCTACCATGGAATATCATGAGAATATAAGACATCCTGGATAAAAAGGTTGGGTCAAAAATCAAAATTATATTCTTCAGAGATCAACAAGAATGAAAAAAGGTTCATACAAACACTGGCGCTGCTCGCTCTGTTATCTCGAGTTCGTATTTTGACTCTTTAAAAAACACACTGCTCACATATTTGACTAATAAACCAATTAGGATAAATTACTATTCGCATCTAAGCAGTTTTCACACAATCACATACGCACATTCTGGTTTTCATATGGTGTTATTTCTATAGGTTTTGTTTAATCAAATGAAGCAAATACAGGCATTGCATTAAATGTTTGATGGGCATTTAATTCAGGGCAAGGTACTTGCAATCCTCATGCGAGTGTATATATAGGAACTGTCTTAGCTGAAGTTGCCTATAATTGGAATTCCTTTATTGAAATTTATATCGAAGATTGAGATACTGGTTCATTCCGAAGCTATCAATTATGGCCGCGCGGCCTAGAGTTGACAGTTCAAGTACAACGTATTGAAGGTGCCTTTCAACAGAACCGGCTTGACAGTCAAACCATATGTTCGGTACGTAGGCATCGATGCGCCTTAACTTATCAACACAGCAAGAAGTTTGCTAGCCAACCCATGTATGTCAATGTGTATAGCCAGGATATATGGACCACGTACATCAATCCATGTACACAGCCAGGATGGACCATGTACATCCATCCATGTGTACAGCCAGGATGGACCATGTACATCCATGTATACACAGCCAGGATGGACCACGTACATCCATGTGTACACAGCCGGGATGGACCATGTACATCCATGTGTACACAGCCGGGATGGACCATGTATGTTCATGTGTACACAGCCAGGATGGACCATGTACATCCATGTGTACACAGCCAGGATGGACCATGTATGTTCATGTGTACACAGCCAGGATGGACCACGTACATCCATGTGTACACAGCCAGGATGGACCATGTATGTTCATGTGTACACAGCCAGGATGGACCATGTACATCCATGTGTACACAGCCAGGATGGACCATGTACATCCATGTGTACACAGCCAGGATGGACCATGTACATCCATGTGTACACAGCCAGGATGGACCATGTATGTTCATGTGTACACAGCCAGGATGGACCATGTACATCCATGTGTACACAGCCAATGTATGTTCATGTGTACACAGCCAGGATGGACCATGTATGTTCATGTGTACACAGCCAATGTATGTTCATGTGTACACAGCCAGGATGGACCATGTATGTCCATGTGTACACAGCCAATGTATGTTCATGTGTGCACGTCCAAGTGTGCACAGCTAAGTCCTAATTACCTGACTAATGAGCGACGACCCGGAAGCGGAGGACGGCGGCCAATTATTGCAACGGACCATTGGACCGCGGGATTCAATAACGGGAGGCTCATTGTTTAGAATGGCGTGTGGGGGCATAGGTACCTCAGAGGGCTCAGCTGGATTGTCCCATGAGGTTTAGAATAAAATAGAAGAAAAAAAAACGCTACATAGAACTATTCGTTACTCATTGGCCATCGACAAGCAGAACAAAAGGCTTGTAACAAGAATCCTGTCCGCCTCGAGATGTGAAAAGACACAGAGGGCCGACACTTGCACCATATTTGGTGGGTTTGTTACCTGGGGACATCTAGACCCACTCGGGATGATAAGGTCCGTAGAGGAGCAAGTTGTTTGAAAACTCGATCAGTTTATGGGATAAATAAAAATTTAAAACTCATTTAGAAATGAGAGCTTTGTTTTTCTTTGATCTTTTAATATATTGGCGTTTGCTAATAACAATATATGAAAAATTAGTACGAGAGTTGAATTGAACTGGGTCGATAAATGAAGAAAATCTCCAGATGGTACAAATAAAAGTTACTGATGGCTTGCACTACAGATACAGCGCTCTGTATATATATGTGTCGGAATAAATATCAATTAAAAAAATATATTCCAGAATATTCCCCAAATATGCACTCTCGAGTACTTAAGTAGAGCCAACCACGTACGTGTCAGGCTGCTGGTTGTCAACGTGATGCAGGATTTACCTAAACGACCAAAAAATTTGGTCCAAAAGGATTATTGAAAAATCAAGGAATGGGTATTTAAGGCCATAAGAGGGTGATAACGCAAAACTACATGAAAAACAGTGGGGAAAGTGAAATTGTATTTTTCCTATTTTTTAGAATATGTTTGGATGATTTTATGCGTCTGTACGTTCCATAGTCCTGTTCAGTTATGCAAATATTAGTCGCCAGTTGATGTCAGATTAGGAGCAGCTCTGGTATCTATAGAGTTGGCGGGCGACCACAGTAGCAGCCAGATTGGCTGGAGCCTCACGTGCCGAGGGAACCCTGAAGAGCGACCACGTGCAGGCATTCCTAATTGGAATGTAAAGTCACCTAAATAAAAAGAACAATGGGCCGTCCTACAATGGCGGCTACAAGTGGAGCGGGCTACAATTTACATAAGTATATCGGAGCTATATTTGTTCGCTATAATGGCACTGGACCTGATGATGGACGCAATCTTCCTCCGACATCGGACGGGGGAATTTTCCAACATCATTCTACTCTCCCGTTAACTTGTCGTTTTAACAATGTCTCGGATTATAATTACATTTTACATATTTTATGTGGCAGAGAATATTCGATATAAAAGAGATGATTGATTTTCAAATCTGATATAGGAACAAAAAAAAAAAAAAGTAGTTTTGGATGCTCTCTGAAACAAAGGATACCAAAACTGTAAGTTCTGTCCAAGACCGGGGAGGAGAGTTTCAGCTTCTCCAATAGCTCATCTTTGGGCAGGTTATGTTGCTGAACTATTGAGCAGAAACTGCCCAGGTTTACTAGGATAACGCCGGCAGAGTTCCGCACTGGAACAACGAACTGTTTGACTGTGAGACCAGCCGTGAAAAAACCTCCTCCGAATAACTGTCCATAGCTTGGGTTCAAATTAGAATTGAATTCATAATTAAATGTTTAAACAGTTTTCTAACCTATTAAACAATTAACCTTCAATATGACCAGCTTCTAAAAAAAAAATCGATAGTGGTTAAAAATCTCAAAAGAATCCATTAACTTTCTCCCGGCTGGGAGAGAAACCACAAGGCATAGCAGACGATGCGATGGCTGATTAACTCACTTGTAGTTAAGAAGAGTTCCACGACCTGAAAGTGTAAATATTGAGGGAATCTTCTAAATTTGAAAAATTAATTTAAAAAACACAGTCTGGGGACATAACCAGATTGACGTACGTTCATTGTTCGAAGGCAACAATTACAATATCTGGAGTTCTTGTAATTTAATTTTCTTAAAACAATTTCCATTTTCTCCAGGAGCTTGAAACCACCCAGCTAGATAACCCACCTCAGACAATCCTCTACATCAGATCCTAGAGATGCCGCCGCCCTTTGTCACCCCAATTCTATTCAGCGCATTGTAAACATCCTTCCTTCGAGGAAATGTCCCACTTCGTGTCGCAAATTAAATTGGATTGTTGGAGATTTCCTCGTTTAGCTGTCCACTGAATTGGCCTCTTAGTTGGATCAGAGATTTGGATTGGTCACTTAATAGAGGACGTTATTTAGCTGTGGTGCAAGTGACGTCTGTGGCAACACACTTGTCTCCCCCAACGCTGCGAGGTCAATGGGAGAACCTATGTCAACAACTTGCTGAAGATTCTTGTCAGATTTGTAAGTCAATGAAATCGTCCCACAGTCTATTTCTTTGTCTTATTAACAAACTTCCTCCACCATTATATATAGAACATTACCCCATAATTTATACACACACACACACACACAAACCTTTATTAAGACACACAGGTCTTACAGAGGATTCTCCTTTGGGTTACAATACTATAAAGAAGAGGAAAATTTACCCCATAATTTATATTTCATATATTTCAAGGTAATAAACAATAGTGAATATTTTTGTGGAAAGAGTATATTTTTCCCTTCAATCCCTTCAAAATAATAAAACTGGTATAATATGCACATACAAAAATATGTAGTTCAATTATTATGTATATTTATTTGCACAAATGTTATTTATTTTTACGGGTTAATATTTCAACTTCTCGGAAAATTCGAAAAACTAGGACGTCCATAAAGCCTCCTTGTTAACGCGATGCCGAACACAATAAGTAATCTCACTAGCTGTTTTGTGATTTCATTGGTTCTCGAATTGTGCGACGTTCATAAAATGTATTCACTATTCAGTATATTGGGAACATATGTGAATAGGTCTATATTGGGAACATATGTGAATACGGTCTATATTGGGAACATATGTGAATACGGTCTATATTGGGAACATATGTGAATACGGTCTATATGCAAATGATCCCAAGTTTGAAGCCAAGTTATAATGTCCCCTGGTGTGGCCGATTTGACTAATCTGTACTTCTTGATAACAACGTGAAATTGTATTAGAGGGGAATGTGCATGAAGTTATTTCGGCCCCACACAAGTATCACAATAAGAGTATATCTCAGCAAGCAAAACAGGGTATAAGACAACAAAAAGATCCGTGTAAGGGACCCTAAGTCCAGGTAATGCTGACAAAGATCCCAGTGTAAAGGAGCCAGGTAATGCTGACAAAGATCTCAGTGTAAAGGACCCAGGTAATGCTGACAAAAATCCCAGTGTAAAGGAGCCAGGTAATGCTGACAGAGATCCCAGTGTAAAGGACCCAGGTAATGCTGACAAAAATATCAGTGTGAAGGAGCCAGGTAATGCTGACAAAGATCTCAGTGTAAAGGACCCAGGTAATGCTGACAAAAATCCCAGTGTAAAGGAGCCAGGTAATGCTGACAAAGATCCCAGTGTAAAGGAGCCAGGTAATGCTGACAAAGATCCCAGTGTAAAGGAGCCAGGTAATGCTGACAAAAAAGGGCCATTGAGGCGGTGAGATGTAGTCCGGCCAATCAAGTGGTGATTCCCACCGAGGAGAAGTAGGCCGCCGCCGTACAATGGCGGAATAATCATAGCGACCATCGGAGGTCATCCACCCGGCAGCATTGTCCAGGACGGCAAGGTCCAAGCGTTATGGCCGCAAGAACTCGCATCATTTTATAACAAAAGATGTTGAAACCTTCTATTGGAATATAGCAGAAGATGTAACACAGCAGGGACGTGAAACAGGAGCTCGAAATTCGATCCGTTTAGAGAGAACGGTGGAATGTGTAAACCTGGTGGATTCTGTTTTGACAGCGCTCAGTAGCTGATAATCCCCAAAGTAAACCTGTTGGTCGTACTGGGGCCTCTCCACATTTCCTTATTGCCACTCCCCAAAATTCGACGCCATGTTGATTTAAGAGGATTGGCTTCATCCATTAACCCACCATTCACTCTCCCTTGTAGAATTCCTTTCTTATCATTCACCTCGCTTCTTTTTGCCATCAAACAACAACTTCATTTAACCATTAATGTTTTCGTTCAAGCCTGACTTAACACAATACAATAGCCCACTTTTTCTTTATATTTTAAAAAAGGGTTATACGCTTCTTAATTATTATTTTTTCCTTTGAAACGTGAATTTAACGGCTTTGGAAGCTTGCGATTTATTGGAACGTTGGATTCATGCGGCGATGTATGTAGAACAGTTGAGCGTTAGAACACAGAGATGATGAAATTATCGATGTTTTTAAATAGTCGATTTTTTATTATAAAGTAATTAAGGTTCTCACTTTTGTAACAATAGTGTTTAACGTTATCAACAAGATCGTTCAACTTCTACCTTTCCAAATAAAGCAGATGGTGGGGGTAGCTCTGAAGATATGTCGCAAGGAATAAGTGAATGCTACAGCCGCCTTCATTCCAGCCATTGTCAAATTGCCTCAGTACCTTTGGGACACGCCGATGTCTCTCGTCTAAACGCACCAGTATTCCCTGTGACATTTGGTCAATAGTCAAATAGTCATAGGGATTTTTACATCCTAGTGACAGCTGCTTGCGTTCAAAGTTTCCACATGTTTTCTACGCATTTGATATACGTCTACATTTCTTCAAATCCCGAAAAAATTTCGAACGTTTGGAGAAATGAGATTTTATGCTAATATGTCCGCAAATTTGGGGTAAAAAAGCAGACGAAAGATTCCGTGCACCCAGCAGAATCCAATTCTCCGCGGTCGGTGGACAAGCCAGTTCCCCTTCCTGCCATGTTCCACTAGGTATGAACAACCTCCCTCGTGGGTTTGTTATATTTCCATGCCGTGCATATAACCTATTTATTTATTCATTATGAGGATTTTTTTTACATATGAACGCAAAATAAACATGAGAAAAAATATATATACACATAAAGAAATTTAAGCTATTTTTGATGTGTATGTTTATTTTTAAAATAAACAAATTTTTAAAACAATGAGTTTCCTTTTTATATTTAAAATGCTAGATTTCAAGCGATAATCGCTCATTACGGGCTTAATTAAAAACATCGACATTCCTTACAAGAAGTGGTTACAAATATACCCGCGCGGCGTTAATTATATTAAAAATGATACTCATTATGAGAGGCTTATGGATCAAGCCAGCTCCGCCAAGTTGGAACTACAGGAGTTGTTCTTATGTCCTTCATTGATCCTGAAAACATGAATGTTTGTGGGAGTTCAGGTTGGTACCCGCTCTCTTCACTGCCCACGTTCATGTGAATTACTTTATCTCAAATATTGGTTAGATATTGATAGTTTTAAAATGTCTTAGTTGCTCGTCCCTCAATTTCGACGCTACAACGGTTTAACGGGAACTATGACACACCAAGGCCTGGACATGGGCCAATTCACACCGCACTTGTTAAGTCTAGTGAGATGTAAAGGAGGTTTGCCAATCCATCCATCTGCAGCTCCAGCTGCCATCCTTGCTGCCATTGTAGGCCGTTCACCAGCTGCACGATATCTCTATATAATGACGTTCTTTCTTCGACAGAGTGCAGTAGCCATACTGTACCTAGCTTGTGCTTATTGCTCGACTCTTTTATCTCAAGTTACAGACTCTCAAATTGTTGCCTCGTGAGAAATTCAATTGCGATTCAGGTTTATAAAATCGATGATATGCTAAATATTAACGATTCAATGTACAGTTGACCTGTTTCTTCGATAAATTACTCATTGCTTTTAAAGTCGACGTCGACTTTAAAGTGTTGTCCATTTTTAAACTTCAGCCAATCGAGAGTTTCGCTTGTACCAATTCTTGAATTACAGATTCTTGTGTTAATAATCCAACCTATAAAGATAGAGGCTGTCTGGCCGGCATTCATAGTTCTTTAAATTAAAAATACTTTAATTTTTAGAACTATAATTATGGTATTATCTATAAATCTGTTTTTGGTACTAAGCCTGTGTCCTCAATAGCTGACGTAAATATGGGATTAAAAAGTGAAAATAAACATATTAAAAGGAAATTAATAGGACACAAAAACTCAAAAATATACCTGGCAAAAAAATATGCTAAATGGACAAGTGCGTTTGTAAACCAAACCTTGTTGACATGTCGCTTCCACACCACGAGACAAGATAGACCCGGCCACATACCTGAGACTACCACTTCCAATCAACCACAAAATCCTTCCATCAGTAACCGCTTCTTGATAATATATCTGCAAGAAATCTCTCAATTTGAAATTATTCCGAGAAGTATTTAATGATAAAAAACGGCAGTCTTTCTAAAGTTGGTAGCGCAGTTAGCGGGCTAAATAGATGAAAGAATCTCTTCACTAAAATAATTGTGAAAATCAACACCTAGTAAAACAAAAGGTGTTTCTGGCCTCTCAAATAGCAGTGGGATTAAACACTATTTCGTCTGGTCATAAGTCAAATATTAACAAAAGATACCCCCCAGGCAGGATTACCTAAGGACACAGGAATCCCACGTTGTCTGGATTGCTAGACAGCGTGTGTCGGGGAACTGCCCGAGTTGTATTTTTTAGAAATGGAGATTCTTCTATAGCTCGGTGCCATGTATTTACCTGAATGAGTCATTGGGGGTATACATATGCAAAATTGTATCCGGAATGTGAATCAACCAAATTTACACAAGTGTATTGAGTGTGTGGGAGCTTATCGCACAGAATTCTCTCTCGGGAAAGGATTCTACTTAAAGACTCCAAGGTCGAGCGAGTTCCGCCTACAGCTTAATGACGCCTGTTGACCTAGTTGTTCCATTGCTATATATGTAGGTATGTATATATGTAGGTATGTATATATAAGCATATATGTGTAGGTATGTATATAAGTATATATTTTTTAAAATAGAGCAATCCATAAATAAATCTTTAATTAAAAAGGCATATATTGGATCAAAATATTATTTATTTTACCAATATTTTGATCCAATATATGCCTTTTTAATTAAATAAGTATATATGTGTAGGTATGTATATAAGTAGGTATGTGCCATCCAAATGGTGATCGCTAGTCCCCGTCGATATAAACATCAAAAAATTAGTTGAGGTTATAGAACGTGAAGTTGAGAGATATGCAACAATGTTTCCCTGGGTGGAAGTTGAGGTTATAGAACGTGAAGTTGAGAGATATGCAACAATGTTTCCCTGGGAGGAAGTTGAGGTTATAGAACGTGAAGTTGAGAGATATGCAACAATGTTTCCCTGGGTGGAAGTTGAGGTTATAGAACGTGAAGTTGAGAGATATGCAACAATGTTTCCCTGGGTGGAAGTTGAGGTTATAGAACGTGAAGTTGAGAGATATGCAACATTGTTTCCCTGGGTGGAAGTTGAGGTTATAGAACGTGAAGTTGAGAGATATGCAAAAATGTTTCCCTGGGTGGAAGTTGAGGTTATAGAACGTGAAGTTGAGAGATATGCAACAATGTTTCCCTGGGTGAAAGTTGAGGTTATAGAACGTGAAGTTGAGAGATATGCAACAATGTTTCCCTGGGTGGAAGTTGAGGTTATAGAACGTGAAGTTGAGAGATATGCAACATTTTTCCCCTGGGTTAAGGGTATTTCACCGACGGTATCAACATGGAGAGGAACATTCATCAAAGTCCAATAGTGTCATATAGTGCCGGATACTTGGCGCTTGCTTGGTTCTTTCAACACCCAGGATATACACACAATCTTTATCAGCGGAGATAAGAGCCCAGAACTTTATGACTTGAAGTGCGGTGTCGCACAAATGTGTCACAAAATCTACAGGACGTATGAAGACAGATCCTGGCTGTGGACCTTCAGTAGCAGCCGTCAGAATGATTGGGCCAACAAGACTGACCTCCTTTAGATTAACGAACTCATCAGCGCTCATCACAATTTATGAATTCACTTTGGATAAGTTACTTCTCCAGGCGCTTAACCAACTTATCACTTTGGATAAGTTACTGCTCCAGGCGCTTAACAAACTTATCACTTTGGATAAGTTACTGCTCCAGGCGCTTAACAAACTTATCACTTTGGATAAGTTACTGCTCCAGGCGCTTAACCAACTTATCACTTTGGATAAGTTACATTTGTGTGACAAGAAGGTGTGTATGGAATGAAATAAAATGTGCGCAAGGCCCCACATTTGGCTCACACCATCTGCCAAGAAGATGATCCACCCCACAACAACCCGGTTCCACTAACTTCAAAGATGGCTACAATTTCCCTATATGGCAAATTCTGAGCATATTTCACAGTCATCCGTTGTTAGAGAATGATCCTAACACGTAATAAACAACAGAACGTGTAATATATAATATGTATATATGGTTTTGACCAAGGACTTGGTTGTTATTGTGTGATGTAATCAATATATAGCGTGAGATATTTTTAGTTCTTATGATAATTCTGTAATAATAAAATATTATACAAATATATAACAGTAACATACAATCTCTTTTAATAGAAACTACTGTAATATATCAGCGTGAAATATTCTGTGAACATTTTTTTGCTTCTGTAATTCTTAAGTTGTTATCATCATTGTTGTTTTGAATATATATAATTCGCATTATTTTCTTCTTTATTGCATTCATTTAATTTAATATGCTTGTGTTTATTTCTTTTGATTAAATATTCAAATATATATAAATAAATAAATATATATATATAATAATAAAAATATATAACAATAAAAGTTTTATTTCTTCATTTCACTAAAGTTATTGCACTACACTACCTAAGTTTATTGAATATTAGATAGAAAAGTACATACCAGGACGTTTTGCTAATAGTTTTTTTATTGTTTAAAACGCGGTAAGATTTTTATTTCGCGCTGCAGCTCTTATTTAACACGAATATTTAACATTTTATTCTTAATTATTGTGTTAAAAGAAATTCGTCTGAATGAAAATACACTCATAGACAATCATGTCGCCTGTCATCTCTCTCTCTATCTTTTTTTGTTGTTGTTGGAGACGAGGCATTTTTGTTCACACTTGGTTATCTCGTGTGTCTTCAATAAAGGTCACTGTAATATCTTTCAGAGTTATTGTCTCAATCCCGATATACATTCTAAAAGATACAACTTCCTTAAGTTTGTCTATGAGTGTATATTGGTTATCTCGTGTGTCTTCAATAAAGGTCACTGTAATATCTTTCAGAGTTATTGTCTCAATCCCGATATACATTCTAAAAGATACAACTTCCTTAAGTTTGTCTATGAGTGTATATTGGTTATCTCGTGTGTCTTCAATAAAGGTCACTGTAATATCTTTCAGAGTTATTGTCTGAATCCCGATATACATTCTAAAAGATACAACTTCCTTAAGTTTGTCTATGAGTGTATATTGGTTATCTCGTGTGTCTTCAATAAAGGTCACTGTAATATCTTTTAGAGTTATTGTCTCAATCCCGATATACATTCTAAAAGATACAACTTCCTTAAGTTTGTCTATGAGTGTATATTGGTTATCTCGTGTGTCTTCAATAAAGGTCACTGTAATATCTTTCAGAGTTATTGTCTGAATCCCGATATACATTCTAAAAGATACAACTTCCTTAAGTTTTGTCCATGAGTGTATACACACTTGGTTATCTCGTGTGTCTTCAATAAAGGTCACTGTAATATATTTCAGAGTTATTGTCTGAATCCCGATATACATGCTAAAAGATACAACTTCCTTAAGTTTGTCTATGAGTGTATATTGGTTATCTCGTGTGTCTTCAATAAAGGTCACTGTAATATCTTTCAGAGTTATTGTCTGAATCCCGATATACATTCTAAAAGATACAACTTCCTTAAGTTTGTCTATGAGCGTATATTGGTTATCTCGTGTGTCTTCAATAAAGGTCACTGTAATATCTTTCAGAGTTATTGTCTGAATCCCGATATACATTCTAAAAGATACAACTTCCTTAAATTTTTCTATGAGTGTAAATATAGCTTTGAGAAAATAATATAAAATAAGATCATTTGATTTTTAAAATATTTTCAAATCGACAAAGGTAGACCGAGTACTCTGTTCAATTCCTGAAGCCATTTCTAGCAGCAAACCGATGAAATACAAAGCCTCGGTGTAAGAAAGCCCGGCCTCGGTAATTAAGGGGAATCTTTGACCAATCAATCCTAAAAAAAACGCCGACCTTGTAAGAACATGGTTAATTCATGGCGCAGAGTACGCTTCATTATTTCGGGGAATGGACATTTTTGTACGCTCGGCAGGGAAGTTGGTCGTTCAGCAACGTCGGTTGTTTCTACACAATATGTCATCCCATAGTATGTCGGTGGTCCATGGGAGAACATTGGATTCATGCAAATAACCTACAACATTGATTGGCACAACTGTAGTGTATACTGTATTGTATACTGTATTGTATGTGCATTATACTGTATTGTATTGTACTGTATTGTTATACTGTATTGTATTGTACTGTATTGTATTCTATTGTATTGTATTATACTGTATTGTATTGTACTGTATTGTTTCAAGTTTTTTTAGAGAAAACCACACCAAGATGCTCTGCGGTGAGGACCCGACTTGTACCTTCTGTAATTCAAAACTACAAAATGAAATCACTCACTATATTTTTGATTGCTCTGCTCTGAAAGAAGAAAGAAGAACCCTTATGCTCAAAACTGGGCAACTCTGTGCTTCACTTCCATCAATAATTGACAATATGACCCAGAATAAGTATATTGCTACGGCGTTTTATGGTTTCCACAAGTCCATATCTCAGAAGAAGGCCAAGTGATACTCACTCCTCACTTTCTTACTGCTACTCTTTTTGTGTTGATTTCTTGCTTCCCTCTTTCTTATTATTATTTTTTTTTTCCTTTTCTTGTTTTTTTTTTTCTTTCTCTTTTTACTCTGTATATATCGCTATTTCCGTTGTCTCACTGCTTTGTTCTTATGCATACCTCTGGTGAATCCTGTATAGGGTCAGTGACCCTAAAT
The DNA here is from genome assembly GCA_030710605.1 of Cordylochernes scorpioides. Lineage (NCBI taxonomy): Eukaryota > Metazoa > Arthropoda > Arachnida > Pseudoscorpiones > Chernetidae > Cordylochernes > Cordylochernes scorpioides. The sequence goes on along the minus strand of CP092871.1, from coordinate 3,642,160 downwards.
AAAGGCTTTTTTTGTTGTTGTTGTTGTTGTATTGTACTGTATTGTATTGTACTGTATTGTATTCTATTGTATTGTATTATACTGTATTGTATTGTACTGTATTGTATATTATATTGTATTCTATTGTATTATACTGTATTGTATTGTACTGTATTGTTATACTGTATTGTATTGTACTGTATATATCCCGACAGGCATCAACCTGTATTTCCAAGCTCAAAACTGGCCATACAAGACCGCTCCTCTTCCAGGATGGTGTCTTCCCACAATGCCGGCCAACTGAGGTGTCTTGTCCGTATGGATGTCCTCTTCTGGATTGATGTCTGCCATATAGAGGGCTGGCCGGGTATATATGATCCAGAGTGAGTCTTTTTTGAACACAAAACGCATTTGAACATATATCATTTTCACGGTATATAATAATTCTTTTTGAGAAATAAATAGAGAGATATAGATCTGCAAATTTAAAATATAAAAAAGTAAAAATGAAAATGTAAAGAGAGAGGGATTTGTGTGAGCCCCTCACTCGGTGGGAGGGTCGGTCCGTTAGTGGGCGTGCCGTCCAGCGGTCCTGGGAACAAAGGCGCCATTGTGGGCGAGCGGAAGGCAATGTCGCTGACCTCCGTCAACTGGAGCATCGACAGCCTTCCAGATGATGGCAGTCAATACATGTAGATCTCATCTATAGTAGAACATACTCCACGAGAGGACACCTCTCTACAGTAGAACATACTCCATGGGAGGACACTCACGCTAGAGGACACCTCTCTACAGTAGAACATACTCCATGGGAGGACACTCACGCTAGAGGACACCTCTCTAGAGTAGAACATACTCCACGAGAGGACACTCACGCTAGAGGACACCTCTCTACAGTAGAACATACTCCATGAGAGGACACTCACGCTAGAGGACACTTCTCTACAGTAGAACATACTTCATGAGAGGACACTCACGCTAGAGGACACTTCTCTACAGTAGAACATACTCATGAGAGGACACTCACGCTAGAGGACACCTCTCTGCAGTAGAACATACTCCATGAGAGGACACTCACGCTAGAGCACACTTCTCTACAGTAGAACATACTCCATGAGAGGACACTCACGCTAGAGGACACCTCTCTACAGTAGAACATACTCCATGAGAGGACACTCACGCTAGAGCACACCTCTCTACAGTAGAACATACTCCATGAGAGGACACTCACGCTAGAGGACACTTCTCTACAGTAGAACATACTCCATGAGAGGACACTCACGCTAGAGCACACCTCTCTACAGTAGAACATACTCCATGAGAGACACTCACGCTAGAGGACACCTCTCTACAGTAGAACATACTCCATGAGAGGACACTCACGCTAGAGGACACCTCTCTACAGTAGAACATACTCCATGAGAGGACACTCACACTAGAGGACACCTCTCTATGAAGGACAGTTTTCATTTGCAAAATTACCATTTTTACCTTTTGCAACTCTCCGGTAAGAGGACACCTCTCCCTAAAGGACACTTTGGCTCTGCAATTAGGTGTTGTCCTTTACAAGGAAGTTCTACGGTATCTATTCTCAAATTCTTACAATTCTAAAATCAACTTTATATCCAGAGTTGCGTTAATAATGAGATAGCCATGATTATCAGTAAGTTCAACTTTGCCAGAACAGGTTGAAATAACTAGCGGTAAGAAAGATCACTAAAATTCCTGTAAACATTTTCAACCCTTGCAGTGTCAATTCTCAACGAAGTAAAGGAGGTTCATTAAAAGATCACATAAACATTTTAAACAGGACAGTCGCCAACAGACGCTCAAAGTCGCTCGCCACAGAGAATTTCGAGTACATTTCTATCCGAACGATTCTCTGAAGTGAAATCAATTTTGAAATGTTTCTTTCTCTGTGAGCGCAGCCTCCTTCACACTGATAGAGGAGGATGGTTTCATCTAACACTGGGGTCGTTCAACTGGCAGAATTTGATGTAAAGATTAATTTATCTGTTTTATTGTTTATTAATATATTGTAACAAAGTATTTATTAATTTTATTATTTTTATTAACAGAGTGGTCATTTTTATGTTTATATTTTGCTACTCTGTAAAATTCCCTCGTGGCTTATCTTTTGTTTACCATTCATAGTTTGTCCTTGCCTGAAATAAAGAGTCTCCTCCTGGAGTTTTTGTCTTTCCTAATTTTCCACGTGGCAATATGCTCCAAATATAATCGTGCATTATACACAGGCACAGAATCGGCTTATATTATATATTCGATATACAATTTAAAATCTAGCAATTTCATTTTAAACCCAGTTCCCTTGCATTCACCTGGTTCAAAAATGTATTTATTAGACGAAAGTCGAACTGCTTTCTACATGTGGCGACATGTGGTGCACTTGCAGTAAAATCAGTCGCTAACTTCACGACTATCATGGCCTATACGAAGTGTTCTAAGGACAATAAAGAGATATGAGATGATGAGCTGAGAAGCTGACTGGGTCTACGGAACACTACGTGAAGGCGACCTACGACAACATGGCAACAAGGCCGTCGGGAACAAAGGCCAGAACATGTGTAAGACTGGAGCAGGGAGGTTCACAAGTCCTGGCGCTAACTGGAGAAGAAACGCAGACGACTTCAGGCGTGCATCCTGCAGATTAAAACAATGGGAGAGCGGCAAGAGGAGAGAAAGAGCCTTTTTGGGAATTTGAGAAAACTCCATTGACACAGGTTTGGAGATAAACGAAACTAGCGTCAACACAAGGACAGATGCAGCTCTAATTTTGTTTAAAAGAATACCGACAATTCCATCTAAAGAAGCAATGGAATGGTGTTTGTAATGGAAATTAGAGTAGTGGAAAAGTTTATAAGAGACGCGCCAGAAAGTGGATGCAAGAAGAGACAAATGAAACTTGAGAGAGCCAAGATCTGTTAATGAACGGCCTAGAAATACGGAGGTTGGATTCGTTGCTCAAGTTTAGGTTAGGTCATTGAAGCCTTTTCATTTTTCCCTTGGTGAGTAGTGACTGGCACATACCGTTCAAGTATAGAGTGCGTGTGGTAACAAGCATTTCATTTATGGATATTTAAAAAAATGCATTTAAATTAATTAGAAGTGAAAGTTAATCCAATTATCTAATTCATTACATTGTTGCATATAGTCAGGTTGTGTCACAAGTTCTTTCTCTCAACCAGGTTGGTGTGTCGGGAGTCAATCAGAAGAATATAAAATGGAATAATTGAAGTAAGGTCCAACAATGACATTAGTTGTCCATTGTTGAGTTTTTCTCTGTCGCTTGTAGGACAAGTTGACTCACAAACAGCGAGGTATCCATTCTGTACTGACTTCACAGAGCCCTCCGTGTGAGAGGACATCTCGTTTATATTTGAAGAACGCACCACAACATCTGAGACAACTCTCACTGCGGGTTTTATGTCTGAAACATGAGTCCAAATATTGCGCGGTGAAGTTGGTTCTAAGACTGTTCCATCCGCTATTACTGACAGCTATGGAACTTGTTACTGACCACAGGAAGTCCTGGGCACAAATAAAAACCTTTTTGAAACTTTAGAAAGATATACAGTTGAACACCTGTCTATAGCGCCCCCTCTAAATAGCGCCTTCCTCTATATAGCGCCCGATTTTAAATACGTAGTACGATGTGATTTACATTAAAAGTGACCTCTCTATAGCACCCCCTCTCTACAGCACCCTATTTTTGTGAGTCCCAAGAGGGGGCGCTATAGACAGGTTTAACTGTATTCAGAAAAACTGAAATTAATAACAAGATCTTAGATGGTGAATTTCTATCAATATTTTGAAATACCGAAAATAATAACAAGACGCATTCTTCGAATTCCCCGATCACGTGCCAAGATTACAAATTCACTTTATAAGGCGGCGGTGGTCCAGTTCTTTCAAAATTGGGATCCCAACGGGAAGTCAGATGCCCTTCCTCAAACTTTCCTCGACCTCTCTCAAACAATCGGCGCAGACGATGGTTTCCCAAGGCCGCCACCGCAGTAAGAAAAAAAGGAATGAAATTCACTCAGACGATAAATATGGCTGACCGACAATTGCTGCTTCTTTATATCCATGGGGGATCTTCTGTCAATTTTACAGTCTGGCGATGGACCTGATTTAACTCTGTGTCTGTAAAGGTTGATGCTTCTTTATTTCTTTATTTATTTTAATTAATATTATTATTATTTGTAATTAGAGTTGAGTTGGCTTCTCTAAAAAACATTCTAACATTCTCTAAAAACATCAAGAATATTTTTACAGCTCGAACTAAAATAAATCAAACAGCACAACAATCGTATGTTTCTAAAATAAAACTAGAACTTTGCTGCCCTTGCGCGAATCTTGTATTGACCAGACGTTCTTCCAACACAAACAACGCTTGCCATATTTATTTCTTCGTGTGTAGGGATGGAAGGTACGTCTTTCGCGTGAGGATACATTTCCCCTTCGTCAGGGAAAGATAATTTTATCTCTCCATTAATTGAAACAATTTTGTTTTCTCCGATAGAATAAACTGTCAAAGAACGCGACGAAATGTAAAATAAAAACATTGAAGAGAGCTTCAAATAAACCTAAATGGTCAGAACGGAATGTTTGTGGAGAGTGCAGTCACACAGACAAACAGAAAGTCTCGCGGTTGATTGGAACAGAAGTGAACCACGCGGCCGAGGGCCATGGACGTCCCGCAGCCCCAGGGGCCGAGCAATTATTCTCTCTTCAGTTTTGCTGTCGCCATGTATGGACACACATAGCTTGTCGCTGCGGATGGCAAACGTTCAAGTCTACGAGTCCAGATGAACAAGATGGATTATGTAACTATGGCGAGAGGCAGCTCGTCCACGTGGCATCGATACGATTGTCTGACATTGAACCGTGGTTCACAGCTGGGCCGGGCTGAGGGCAAATTTGACCGCTCTTCGGAGATCTTTACTGGCTGCGTTCAAACTTTGATTTGAATAATATTATTTTATAAGGTGTTTTTACGTCAATCCCTTCATTCTAATATTTATATTTGAAAAAAAAAAAACATGTAGTATTCTTTTGATGCCTAATAAATTTTTAACTAACGTCCCGCGAAATTGTTTTCACAAATTATACCGGTTCGAGGGTCAAAAAAAAAAAAGTTTGGACAGGCTGGTGAAGTTGTCAACTGAAATGTAATCTTCGCTTACTTAGTGATTAAACAGCACACACACCTAGACATGCACACACTCGTAGTTCCACCAGGCTCCAGTTCTACTCGTAGAAAGAGTTCAGCCTTCAGTACAGTACAAACGCTGCAGTATTCGGAGCTGAGGGGGAAGGTACATGATCTATTTGAATGCAGCGACCTTCAGATCTTCCATGGTGTGGACCACAGCAATGATGCTCTACGTGGTCAGACATTTCAAAAATAAGAACAACCCGTTAGTGACCCATCTGATGACTTTTGTTCAATGTAAAATATGATATGACATTTCCCAACCTCTGATGACAGCCTACCTCCTGGAGAGACCAGGGAGATCCTCACATTGGAGGTTGTATAGTTGAGGATGGGATTACTCAGCGTTATTTCCCTTCAGTCACACATAGGACGGATTTCTGTGAACTGAAGATCAAAATGCAAGGCTCAATTTATTAGTGATGAGCTTCTTACCCATTTCGCCACTTTAATCCACCAGATCGCTTCAGCTATTTTTGGTTAATTCTGCTTATATAGTCTGCGTTTGAATCTTTGGTGATGGCGTTTACTGAAACTATGAGAAGAGGCTTCTGTAATTGTAGAAACTTCGCAAAAAGGTTTGTGAGTAGAATACAATAATTCTCCAGCTTTCGTATATCTCATTCCTCGCTATAAATACTTCACCGAGTTGAAACTTTACTTACAATTGTTCTCCTCACAAGAGGGTCACCTTACAGACACCGCTAGCACGCTGGTGAATTGAATCTGACAATAGTTTGTTTACATTGTAGCCGTTGACATTGTTTCTTTCTTTTGTTCTATTTACGAAATTAGCTAATTGTTTACTTTTGTATCAGTTTGTTTAGCAGCATTTTTTTACAATGTTTCGGTAAATTTCACAAATTAGTTTTTTTTAATAGTAGACAACGAACTGAAGGATAGGTTTGTACGTGAGGCTATGACCAAAACAAATTCGTATGCTAAAGAATGTGATATGGAGGCGCAGGATAATCAGCTGAAAGGAAGAAGATAGGTTCCCGCTTTCCTCCCAATTTTATAAACTGCAATGTGATAATTGTGAAATGATCAAGCACCCGCAGCACCCAAGTTCGGCTGCTGCTTCAATTTCCTTCCCATCTCGGACGTTCCCAGGAGGAGCAATTGTTCCGCGCTGGGCAAACACGGGTCGCTCGTTAACCGCTTTCCTCAAGTGGCGCCTAAATAAAACCTCTCTGGGAACCTTAGGCTGCCTTCTCGGCCTGGCTCATCAATGGCAAACCCTCTCCAGTTTGTTTTTTACAGCGCCGTTACCAACAGCTCCTTCTGCCTCTCTAGTCTGTAGTCACTTGTACAACACACACTTTCTCGTGTCTCTCTTCTATAAATACCTTTGGGATTCTGTTTTCAAAATTAGAGACTTGTGCATGAATGTAGACAATGAGTCGTTCATCATTGCATCCTTGTTATTGACGGGACAGGACAATCAAGTCGTGTCGATGGCGTCTCAATAGCTCCAAGGACGGGTGGATGGTCATGGCTCAACATGGGAACTGCTGCAGGTGACAAACATCGTGCCAGCTATAGATGTTGGAGAAAACTTGGATGCTTTGATATTAGCATATTTTGTTTCAATTCCGTCCATTTCGGCTCTGGCGGCATCTCTCTACCCCGCACTTTCCTTATCGTTAGTGGCGACGATATTAAACGATCGCTCAACAATAACTCCACAACAATATCTTCACAACAGTCAACAATAACTCCTCAAAACTCAACAATATGATAGAAGAGGTTCTATGTTATAAGGGAAGGAGAAACCAGTTTGACCTAGTGCCCTTTCAAGAGGCCTGCTTGTGAGGAGGCCTTTTAGGGGGCTCTTCTGGCTTTAAACATATTTCATAAAGGTTTTCAAAACGGGGGATTCACGTTCACATTTATATGGCATTACGTGAGATTTCAGACTCCACAAGTCCAGCTAACCTGGACCAGAGCCTCTATTTGAAGTGTGACGCGCCGTGTGTCTGACAGAGCACGTAGCAGTTCGCTAGCGGAACCACAAGTCATGGAGAGATAAGCACAACAATCGAACAGAGATAAACACAAAAATAAAACAGAGAAAAACCCAATAATCAAACAAATATAAACACAACAATCGTTAATTTACCCTCTTTGTTGTATCCAGTTATTTAAAAGGTATTTGCCCCGTGTCAAGAAAGCAATCACGTATGAACATTCTATTTCCAAACTAGATTAAAGAATTGTGTTTTAGACCTCTAATTATAAGGCAACATTAGAGCTCTAATACTGTATTGGATCATTCTGTTTATATATGCTACACTGAATGATGGAATCTTAGAAATGGTATTTAATCAAACTATGGACATAAGCTTATAGGGGACAGCAGAATGACGTATGAATATATTTGCATAGAGCAAGGCTCTCCCGCAAACAATGAGGACAATAATGGTAAAAGACCTGAAATTGTCAGTCTGCTTGGAGCATACGTGAGCCTTGTGCCGGGGGGAGCAGTCTCTTCTTCGGAGATAATAAAATTTAAAAAATCATGACCGTTTTCCCCCCAAATTATTTCACCTGAATAATTTAGAGCAATAATAATTTTACATAACGGACTGACTGACCCACATACCCAAGACTTGACCTCTGAAGTCCCCTACATTTCATATGTAAATTATTTCAGGGACAAATTTAAAAAAACACATGACTTTATCTTAGCACTCCCCCTTTTTCTTTCTTTCAAATGTATTCCGCTAATTCATGTTTGACGAATATGACCATTTTTATAATAATAAGAAAAACCTCTTTATATTGTAACATAGTATTTATTGATTTTTTTTTTTATTTTTTAGTAACAGAGTGGTCATTTTTATGTTTATATCTTGCTACTCTGTAAATTTCCCTCGTGGCTTATCTTTTGTTTACCATTCTTAGTTTGTTCTTGCCTTGAATAAATTGTTACCTCCTCCTGGAGTTTTTGGTCTTCTTTAATTTTCCACGTGGCAATATATATAATATTATTAATTATATACAGTTAAACCTGTCTATAGCGCCCCCCCCCCTCTAAATAGCGCCTCCCTCTCTATAGCGCCCCCTTTTGGGACTCACCAAAATAGGGCGCTATAGAGAGGTTTAACTGTATATTTTTTATATCTCATAAAACAGCGTTTAAACTTTTTATAATTTTTATTCAGCGCCACAAATGAGCCAAGTCCACCCCGAAATTCCATCCCAATGGTAGAGAGAGTTAATATATGTTCTTGTAAAATATTTCTAATAGAAACTTTTAATTTCGATGACTGGCAAACCAAGCTTAAGTGAGTCATTAGACCCATTTATGTTGTGGGTCAAAAGTAACCAAGCAGAAATATATATTTTTTAATTAAAAAGGCATCTATTGGATCAAAAAATCATTTATTTTACCAATATTTCAGTTGTGGCTGAACACCAACCTTTATCAAGGTATTATAACATATTTATTGTGTGTCATCAACAAAAATATGTGTGGCGCTGAGTTTGTTGTTGACACACATTAAATATCAACACAAAGCAATAACGCGCCATCTATACATGTTAGAGTTTAATTTATTATAACTCTGTGTATATATGTTTTATTAGATTTGACCACGAGTGCCTGGTCACGTGTGTATGAATTTATTGTATAAATAGTGTGTTTGAGAATAAAGTGAATGTTGACTTGGAACTGTGTGAGACTGGTGTTTTCACAGTAGTTTAGCTCGGTAGACTCGCCTCATTTTGAGACAAGACCTTGGCGCTGACTATACCTCTGGGCGGAAGAATGAAAAGTGAATAAGAAGAACCAGCCAGAAAGAAGATTGGCTAACATTTTGGTCCCTCTACATCCGGATATAGGCTAGGTTCAGGTTTAAAGAAGTTTAAGAAACCTAAGAGGTTTAAAGAAGTTTAAGAAACCTAAGGAGGTTAAAAGGTTTAAGAAGTTTAAAAGAAGTTTTGGAATAGAAGAAGGTTAGAGATTTAAGAAAGAATCAAGAGAAAAAGGCCTATACAAATTTAGGCAAGTCTAGAAAAAGAAGAATTTATGCAAATAAAGTTTTGCAAAAAAGGTTATGCAAAAAAGGTTTTTAGGAAAGTTTTGTAAATTGGATTAAAAAGGAAAAGGCCGAGGTATAGAGCGTCAAGCAATAATTCAAGTTAAGATCAAAGGGCAAGTCTAAGCCATGAAGCGGGCATTAAGAAGTAGAGCCGCTCAAAGAACGATTATATCCAAGTTGATTAAAAGGGCAGAAGCGGAGTTGGATGAAGAAACTCCTTCTGAAATTACGATAAGAACGAGCTATAAACTCATCGAAAAGTATATGGCAAATCTTCAGGATGAAGATAAGTTGATCTGGAAGTTGATGCTAGAAGATAAGGAAATTGATTACAAGGTACGAGAGGAAGAGAAGGACACAGTGATCCAGTATGATCAGAAGTGGATGGGTCTTGAGATTAAGATAAATAATTTCCTCAGCTCTCTGATGAAGGATACGGAAGCCCTCCATGGTGCTAGTTCGAAAAAGGGCTCGCAGCCTGGAACCAGAGTATGCCGATTGCCCAACTTGGATTTGAAGATCTGCGATGGAAGCAGTTTAGAAGGTGGGATGAGTGAGAAGCCAAGTGTTGTCGGAGTTACCCTGATGAAAGGAGTTGATCCAGCTTCTATTAAGGAAGATGCTGGGATTGTGGTATTATCCGAGCAAATGGTAGAAGAGACATCCACGCAGATTGCCGTTGAAGAAAGTCATAGGGCTCAAGTTGAGAAAAGGCAGTTGGCTGAAAAAAGTAAAAATGCTCAAGTTAAGAAGAAGTCTGTTGTAGAAGTTGATGAAAGTAATAGGGCTGAAAATGAGAAAAAATCCGTTGAAGCAGATGAGGAGAAAAGGCTGGATGTGGAACCAGGAATGGATTCAAAGAACACTGAAGAAGTGGAGCTGCTATATGCAGAACAAGGTACTGATTCAAAGATAGCAGAAAGGCTAGATGCAGAACAAGGCACCGATTCAAAGGTAGCAGACAAGTTAGATGCAAAACAAGATATCGATTCAAAGGTAGCAGAAAGGCTAGATGCAGAACAAGGTACCGATTCAAAGGTAGCAGAAAAGTTAGATGCAGAACAAGGTACCGATTCAAAGGTAGCAGAAAAATTAGATGCAGAACAAGGTACCGATTCAAAGGTAGCAGAAAAATTAGATGCAGAACAAGGTACCGATTCAAAGGTGGCGGAAAGGCAAGACGCAGATTTAGAGAATGAGAAAGACTCAGAAGCTGAAACCAAGGACAATGAAGTAGGGGATTCTGAGACTGCTGTTAAAGGTTATGAATCGGTGAGCAATTCTAAAGCAGTAGCTGACGGCGATGATCAAGTGGAGATTTCAGATGGTAAAGCTGAGTCCATTGATGATATTGAGGAAAGAGTTGTCAGAGTTCCACCATCGAGGAAATTGGTGGAAGCGGGACAAACTGGAGATGCGGAATTTAAGGTAACAGGATACTATTTGCCTGATCGCCCTGTATTTGAGTGTGGGTCCAGAGCGACGCCTAAACGGCCAGTATTTGACGACGCTTCCTGTCGAGGACGAAACGGATTCTCGTTGAAGCGATATTTGACCAGGAGACCCAGTCTATTGAGAGGAATCCCTGAGATAGGGATAAAACTTCGGAAGAATAAGTTCGGAGTTGTAGCCGACCTGAAAAGATATTTTCGGATGATCGCCATTAAGGAAAGTGATTGGGACTACCTTAGATTTCTTTGGAAGAAAAGGATGGACAACTGATGGTGCAATGATGCAAAGGTTGGAGAAAGTGAGGCGCTTTCTAAACAGGGTTGTACCATCCAGATCACCTATGTGAAGAGAGAACCAATAGAAAAAGGTTCAATTGGCAAATATCTTCCAAACAATAAGATGCAACTTGTATCGAAGGAAACTGTTTCTGGAGCTGTTATAACGCCAATGTTATACTCCGGCCAGTTCTCCAAAGGAGCAAGTGCCTACTCCAGCGAAAGGTCTTAATTTGGGAGACAAGTCTCCAGAAAAGTCTGGTAAAGGTGCTAGACTGGAAAGGATTGCGAATCTTGTAGATTATAGGACTATTATATTGAGCGGTTTGAGATCTCTAAAGAAGATTTCAGAGTCCTATGACAGCTCTAAGCCTGCAGACGATACCTCTGAGCCTTCAGACGATACCTCTGAGCCTGCAGACGATGCCTTAGCATCAGATCCTGATTCTTCAGAAGGTAAAGCTCAAGGTTCTCAAGAGGTTCCAGGGATTGCAGTGGAGGATTCTGACGAAAGGTCTGCAATTGAGGATTCTCAACCTTCAGAGCCTCTTGATGCGGAGGGTTCTGGAGTGGGGGCTTCAAGCGATGTAGAGGTAAGAGCTCAAACAAAGAGCCCTAAAGCCATATCTTCCAAAGTACTTTGCATGAAGAAAGAAGAATCCAGCATAGACTTGGAAGAGGAAGACATTGGAAGAAACGAACCCTCTCCAGCCTCAATCACCTTCAAAGCCCTAGAAACCACAGAGTCTAAAGAAATTGATCTGACGATTTTGGGCAACTTTGCGAGAGAACATTGCGCAAAAGGGATTGCATTTGAACAGTCCAATGTTATAAGGACATTGGGTTTGGGATGGATCCAAGGTGAGGACTGTTTCTTATATGGAGTTCAGTCGTTGGAAAGGACATCGGCGACTACCACGAGCGAAATGCCTTCCTTCATCGCCAAGTTAGAGGATCCCTTAAGATGGTTGGCACCTGTCCTTGTAACAGGAAAAATAATGGTTCAAGGTTTTGGATAACGGAATTACATTGGGATGATCCGATGGATGAATCATTGATTGAAACATGGACTAATATAAGAAAGGAGCTGAATTTCCTAAGAAGTTTGAGAATACCCTGATGGTTGGGTCTCGGAGGGAATATCCAGGGAATAAAATTGCATGGATTCGGTGATGAATCCGAAGACGCCTATGCGGCAGCTGTTTACATAAGAATTCCCACTGACCATGGAGTCAGTGTAAGACTGTTGGCATCAAAGACTGAGTTGGCTCCCATGCGGAAGATGTCAGTTCCACGCTTAGAATTGTGCGCAGCTCTTCTGCTGACCAGACTAGTGAAATATATAATGGAAGAGTTGGATATCAAACTGGAGAGTGATACCTGTTGGTCCGATTCTACCATGGTCTTGAATTGGTTGAGAACTATGTTTGGAGATCTCCCCACTTTCATCGGCAATCGTGTGGCGGAGATTGAATTGTCCACAAATAAGGGAGTGGCGCTGTGTTCCACAGGAGATAATCCAACGGATATTGCCTCGCGAGGAATTCTGGGGTCCGAGCTGAAGCAGTCTTCCATCTGGTGGACAGGACCTGCCTGGTTGTCAGCGGAATCCACAGAATGGCCTAGAATGCCTCCTATGTTTGAGCACCAAAGTCAAACTGAGCTCCTGAGTATTCATGCCATCAGTGAAACACCTTTCTTGGTGGCCATTGGAGAGATGAGCTCGACCTTTGATGGATATATCCGAAAGTGGCCTGGATATTGCGCTTTTGCCATAACTGCCGCTACAGAGCGGAGCGATATCAGTCGCACTTGGGCACAGCTGAACTGAGAAATGCTCGTCGGAGAAGACTTCGGGTAATTCAGTGCCAGCATTTCAGGGAAGATGTGAGAAGTTTGCCCACTTTAGGAGCAATGAAGCGCACGAGCAAGATTTATGGTTTAGCGCCGATCCTCGACGATCTAGGAATCCTTGGAGTCGGCGGTAGATTGAAATGGGCTCCATCTATGGCATATGAACAAAAACATTCTGCGCTATTGCCTTCATCAGGAAAGGTAGCTCAGATGATTGATCGAGCGGTTCATATGCGGACTATGCACGGAAGTGTGCACCTGATGCTGTCCACATGGGGACAGAAGTATTGGATGCTGAGAGCAAAAGATCAAGTGAAGAGATGCATTCGAGAGTGCGTGACATGTTGTCGATACAATCGCGTCACTCCAGGCCAGCTAATGAGCGATTTACCCAAGGAGAGATCAACACCGGGTAAACCCTTCTCAATAAGTGGTGAAGATTGTGCTGGACCTGTGAACCTTCGAATGTCCAAGGGTAGAGGTCAAAAGACGGAAAAAGGGCTACATCTGTCTAGTTGTGTGCTATGTGACCCGAGCCGTACATCTTGAATTGTTCCCAGATGCCTCTACACCCACCATCATGACGGCTTTTAAGCGAGTTGTAGCGCGAAGAGGGCACTGCACTCGGCTATATAGTGATGAAGGAACAAGTTTGTAGGAGCTGCACGACAGTTACGTTCAGGTTTCTATCTGGTTCAGGATCAATTAAGAGAACTGGCTGCCGTGTTAGCTAATGATGGAACTAAGTGGAAGACCATCTTTCCCAATGACGACGTCAATACGTTAGTATTGATAAAAGAGGAAAGAATGCCCCCTGCAAGGTGGCTGATGGGCAGAGTGGTGGAGACCCATCTTGGGAAGGACGGCCTGGTGCGGGTTGTATCGGTGCGAACACCAGTTGGAGTGCTCCGAAGACCCTTAGTGAAGCTGGTGCTGCTGCCGGTGGCCCCTCCGGATCTTGATGGTACCCATCAACGGGGGGAGGAATGTTAGAGTTTAATTTATTATAACTCTGTGTATATATGTTTTATTAGATTTGACCACGAGTGCCTGGTCACGTGTGTATGAATTTATTGTATAAATAGTGTGTTTGAGAATAAAGTGAATGTTGACTTGGAACTGTGTGAGACTGGTGTTTTCACAGTAGTTTAGCTCGGTAGACTCGCCTCATTTTGAGACAAGACCTTGGCGCTGACTATACCTCTGGGCGGAAGAATGAAAAGTGAATAAGAAGAACCAGCCAGAAAGAAGATTGGCTAACAATACATATAAAATGAAAGGATTTAAAGGCACAAATGTTTCTTTTATACATAATACAAACTTCTACTGCCCTTACTGCGATGAAAAACCCTCCCAATATATTTTTCATCGCATATATTTACCATATGTATATAATCTTTCTCCATTTTTATTTCCCACTTTCATAGGTTTCTCCGTATTGTAACCCCAAGGAGAATCCTCTGTAAGACCTGTGTGTCTTAATAAAGGCTTTTGTGTGTGTGTGTATATTTTTCATCGCAGTAAGGGCAGTAGAAGTTTGTATTATGTATAAAAGAAACATTCGTGCCTTTAAATCCTTTCATTTTATACACATTAAATATGTTAATAACACCTTGATAAAGGTTGGCGTTTAGCCAACTGAAATATTGGTAAAATAAATGATATTTTGATCCAATATATGCCTTTTTAATTAAAGATTTATTTATGGATTGCTCTATTTTCAAACAGAAATAAAATTGTAAAAAAAATAACAACAAAGCTAGGTATGTAACCACATCAACCATTGGGTTATTTTACTCCTGACGTTTCAGTGACTTGGATTTAAAATAAACATTCCCCTGAGGAGGGCGGCAGCGAGTGACTAAAGCGTCGGGAGTTGAAATAAACCATTAGTGGCTGTGTTTGTTCTGAATCAACTTCTAACCAACAAATGATCTTCGAAAGCTAGCAATATTGCGACTATAAGTGTTCTGCCATACGATACAGCGGGGGTGGGCCGGCGAAGAGATGGATGACATCGTATTTACGCTCGAATCAAAGATGGATCACGTCATTGCTCAGAAATATGGACAGATTAGATGGAAGCTCTATAGATCCATACCAGCCGATGGCTGTTATTACCCCAGAGAGAATGGAAGATTTCGAAGATCTGTCAATAATTGCGTTAAAAGGAATCCGACCATCTACTAACTGGGTGAAGCCTCCTTTGGACGACCTGATTTTCCACGGTGTCTACATCTACCTGGAGTTATAGTGGCTTCTGGTACTCTGAAAAAAAAAAAAACAGAATCCGTGCTTTTAGATCTATACTTTTAGTAAAAGTTAGTCGAATGATAGAGCTTGCAGGTGAAAACATCCGAAGCTTCTACAATGTGGCGGTTACAAGAAATACCTAGAAAAAATGCCTTGTGTTTAAAAATGCTATTCAAGAAAAAATGGACATGAGCTTTTAGGACATCAGAATTGCATATAAATATTTGCATCGAGCAATGATCTTCTACAAGAAATAAGGACAATAATTGTAAAAGACCTAAAATTGTTCACCAAAGATAGTGGACATTGCGACTACTGTGATAGAGATGCATGGGGAAATCTGAGGCTCTTCATTGCCCACGACAAGAAGGTAAAATTGTTAAACAGCATAAAGGCAGCAGAACGTCGCCGAAACGTCAACATTCGATAAGTTACAATTGCTTGAAGCGGCAACACATTCTTTCTATGTACAAAGAGAACACCTATCTCGTTTAAAAATACATCAAAACGATGCATTTACTTCATAACCCTGTGCAGAACGCAAAGGCGAAGATGAAATAATGTGCTACATGATTAGCTTGGGCTAATTCAGACAAAATCAAACTGGTATATGCATTGAGTGCATTATTTTGATGCATTTTTAACGAGAGTTGCCCTCTTTGCATTGAATATAACTTCCTCTCGCAAAATTAAATCAAATTATTTCTGAATAAAAATACAATATCAAACACTCCCAGCCGTTTTCCCAGTTTAATGGAGATTTTCAGAATTTAAAAAGAAGGTTCGAAAAACACGGGGTTCAGTTCTGACCGGCGCCTACAGAGCAACTGAAGAAAGTTTCTGGACTAAATGAACGTATCATCACGGCCAGCATCGTTTTGTTCTCTGTCTTGGAAGTAGCTCACAACTTTCTTCAATATCGAATCTCCGTTTAGCGACATCCCGTATTTTGCGCTAGTTTCTCTGGTGTCGATCCTAACTCGCCTTTTCCCGTATATAACGCTGTCATGTTAAAGATTACTTTTTGGCCAAGAACTCAGAATAGCGTTAACTGTACTTCGAACTGGGTCTCGTAGAAATCGCCCGCTGTATGCAGATCCACAGTGAAGCTGAAAGAGCAAAATGGCTCCGTTCAAAACGTTTTCCTTCAAAGGCAGTTTCAGATGCAGGTTTCTCAGCAGGCGAGCGTAAATTTTGCGACGGCAATGATTGGGCAGAGAGGAATTGTAGAATGACAATTGGCACCACGGGTAGCCTACATTTGATGAGCTATTTAAAACTTTGTCCTTTTTGTAAGCGTCTGTTCCATATGCAAATGAATTCAAACCATTTACAATCATTACCGAACAACACGCACGCTCCGCATTAAGCCATCGGCGGAGACCAATCCGTCAAATGACTTCTGTTTTGGATTCTTATCAGTTGGTGCAGGATGTAAATATACGGATAATACCGGCTAGCGTATATAACCCAGCTTTGGAGAACATTCTAAGCGATGTCATAACAAATATAGAAGTGTATTTGGAAAAAAATCTGGCTGAGGTAAAAAAACAAAATGTCCACGCCGCCCGCGGGTGCACCGGGGCGGAATTCCTTGCGGTGTCAGCTTGGATTGCGCCGCAGGGGTCGTCGCTACGGGGATATGGCGGCACAGCAGCTGGTACAGTGGCTGGTACAGTGGCTGGTACAGCGGCTGGTACAGTGGCTGGTACAGTGGCTGGTACAGCGGCTGGTACAGTGGCTGGCACAGTGGCTGGTACAGTGGCTGGTACAGTGGCTGGTACAGTGGCTGGTACAGTGACTGGTACAGCGGCTGGTACAGCGGCTGGTACAGTGGCTGGTCGTCTAATTTGGATGACGTACTTCGTATGACCCTTCTGCTGTTGACAACGGTGAAATTTCCCCCTGATTCTTCAATCATTCAATATTCATATGACGTTTGATGACTAAAGAAAGTAGACGGAGCTGATGAACAAGCTACTGGCGCTACAGGAAGGAACGCTGTCAAGTCTGAGAGTTCGAGGATTCGAGAGATGACAGAAGATTTCCATAACCAGAGACTAGCTAAGCAGCAAATCTAATGTGGCTAAGTTTATCTACTTATCTACATATTATACAATAGAGCGCCATTTGTTATAAGAAATTTAAACTATTTTTGACGCGTATGTTTCTTTTTGAAATAACACAATTTTCTACTGGCCTTACTGCAATGATAGAATATACATTAGATGTGTGATACTCATCTATCCTCTGGATACGTAAACTGACTGTCATGTATATCATCATCTCATGTATATCATCTATCTCATGTATATCTATCTCATGTATATCATCTATCTCATGTATATCATCTATCTCATGTATATCATCTATCTCATGTATATCATCTATCTCATGTATATCATCTATCTCATGTATATCATCTATCTCATGTATATCATCTATCTCATGTATATCACCTATCTCATGTATACCATCTATCTCATGTATATCATCTATCTCATGTATATCATCTATCTCATGTATACCATCTATCTCATGTATACCATCTATCTCATGTATATCATCTATCTCATGTATATCTATCTCATGTATATCTATCTCATGTATATCATCTATCTCATGTATATCATCTATCTCATGTATATCTATCTCATGTATATCATCTATCTCATGTATATCTATCTCATGTATATCATCTATCTCATGTATATCATCTATCTCATGTATATCATCTATCTCATGTATATCACCTATCTCATGTATATCATCTATCTCATGTATATCATCTATCTCATGTATATCATCTATCTCATGTATATCATCTATCTCATGTATATCATCTATCTCATGTATATCACCTATCTCATGTATATCTATCTCATGTATATCATCTATCTCATGTATACCATCTATCTCATGTATATCATCTATCTCATGTATATCATCTATCTCATGTATATCATCTATCTCATGTATATCACCTATCTCATGTATACCATCTATCTCATGTATACCATCTATCTCATGTATATCATCTATCTCATGTATATCATCTATCTCATGTATATCATCTATCTCATGTATATCACCTATCTCATGTATACCATCTATCTCATGTATATCATCTATCTCATGTATATCTATCTCATGTATATCATCTATCTCATGTATATCATCTATCTCATGTATATCATCTATCTCATGTATATCATCTATCTCATGTTTATCATCTATCTCATGTATATCATCTATCTCATGTATATCATCTATCTCACGTATATCATCTATCTCATGTATATCTATCGTGCTTTGTCCGCCAACTTTACTCAGGAAATACTGGGTGATTGGTCGTCGCAGCACGAGAGAGACATAGGCGTGCCATGAGCGGCTTGAATATAGAGACAGATCTCTATGTAGAGAGTGGAGGAAGAGTTCAAATATTTCTGTGGTAAATACAAACCAATGAGGAAATGTTGTCCACAGAAGAAGTTGACGGGATATCATCAATTTAGCAGAAATGTAAAGGATGTTACATAAATGAAATGATTAAAAATGAAAAGAAACTGAAAATAACTGTTCTAGACTATTCATTTAATTTGAGCACACTTCCAAGTTTCAACTTCTTTTGGGTGCAGCACTTTCAATTTCTAATTGTTTCTGTTTCTATTTGAAACCCCCATTCACACATACGATGTGATCTGATACTGAAAGTTTGTACATTCCATGTGAACCTATATTGAAAGCTTATATATTCGATATGAGCTGATACTGAAAGCTTGTACTTAGTACATACTATGCGAACTGAAACTGAAAGCTTGTACTTTGTACATACGATGTGATCTGATACTGAAAGCTTTTAAGTTCGATGTGATATAATACTGAAAGCTTGTACTTAGTACATACGATGTGATCTGATACTGAAAGCTTGTACTTTGTACATACGATGTGAGCTGATACTGAGAGCTTGTACTTTGTGTACATACCATGTGAGATAATACTGAAAGCTTGTACTTTGTACATACGATGTGAGATGATACTGAAAGCTTTTAAGTTCGATGTGAGATAATACTGAAAGCTTGTACTTAGTACATACGATGTGATCTGATACTGAAAGCTTTTAAGTTCGATGTGAGATAATACTGAAAGCTTGTACTTTGTACATACGATGTGATCTGATACTGAAAGCTTTTAAGTTCGATGTGAGATAATACTGAAAGCTTGTACTTTGTACATACGATGTGAGATGATACTGAAAGCTTTCAAGTTCGATGTGAGATAATACTGAAAGCTTGTACTTTGTACATACGATGTGATCTGATACTGAAAGCTTTTAAGTTCGATGTGAGATAATACTGAAAGCTTGTACTTTGTACATACGATGTGAGATGATACTGAAAGCTTTCAAGTTCGATGTGAGATAATACTGAAAGCTTGTACTTTGTACATACGATGTGAGCTGATACTGAAAGCTTTTAAGTTCGATGTGAGATAATACTAAAAGCTTGTACTTTGTACATACGATGTGAGATGATACTGAAAGCTTTCAAGTTCGATGTGAGATAATACTGAAAGCTTGTACTTTGTACATACGATGTGAGCTGATACTGAAAGCTTGTAACTAGCACATACGATGTGATCTGATACTGAAAGCTTTTAAGTTCGATGTGAGATAATACTGAAAGCTTGTACTTTGTGCATACGATGTGAGCTGATACTGAAAGCTTTTAAATTCGATGTGAGATAATACTGAAAGCTTGTACTTTTTACATACGTTGTGATCTGATACGGAAAGCTTGTAACTAGCACATACGATGTGATTTGATACTGAAAGCTTTTAAGTTCGATTTGAACTGGTACAGAAAGCTAGTATATTCGACGTGAACTGATACAATAAAGTTGGAGATATACGGTGTGAGAAGATAGCTGATACAGAAAGCTCACACACTGGCGAGTAGTCGCCGGAAACAAATTTAACGGCCATCTCAACAATGGGCACTCAGATGGTGGCGTGAGAGAATGCTGAGGAGAATTGAGCTCGGAGTTTGATGGACGCCGAGGTATCGTCACGAAAAGGAAATTGTCGCGGACTGCCGCCGGGGGAAGAAACCCACGTTTTAAAGTAAAAACAAAATGGGGTGAGTGAACATGCCGTCACAAAGTACGTTGCAAGGTTTGGGAAACCATGCCAACGATGTTAAACAAGAAACAGAATCGTCGAACCCGTTTGATACATCCGAACTACATATTTTTGTTTGGAATGACCGAGCGAGATGGGCCTGTTGTCTCAGACAGAAGAAACCTACCCTCTGCCGACCAGTAGCCGCAGGGCGTCCAGATGACCGTTGTACGCAGCCCATGCTGTAGGTGTCATGCCATCCTCATCCGACGTATTGCAGTCCTTCTTGGTGGCCTCGTACAAGGGGTCCAGGTAGCCGTCGCGGGCCGCCCGATGGAACCGCTCGCGCTCCATGCCACCTGGCGCACAGCTGCACGCTCTGACGACTGTAGCACCTGGCCACCAGGCGGCGTCCCTGCCGGCAGCTCCCCGGCTCTAGTAGCGACCTTCCTCTCGGTATAAGGGGGGATTGGGTAGGATGCTCTCTGATAAACTATTTGTCATTTGCTGGTTGGAAGTTTCTTAAAGAAAGAGTGCACCGCTCTATCAACTAATTTTCAATCGTCTTATTGCCCTGAGGTTGCGGGAGACTCATTGCCACTTTCCTCAGAGAAACATTGGCCAATGGAAAGGTTGGAAATTGGTAGATACAAATTTAGATCTTCTGACAAAATATTTATTCGGGTTTTATTCGAAATATATAATTCATAAGAAATATTCGTATGTTATTCTCTTTAATCGAACATTATTTTTTAGAGAAAAATAAAAGAATTCCTATTAGAAAAGTGTCCCTCTCCGCTTAAAAAAAAAAAAAAAAAAAACCTCTATCATATTTTATCCCTAAATATTCCACTTACAAAAGAAAATACCCGACTGTAGCCAACATCCGTCTGCAGTTTTATAAAACAGCTCTTCTATAGTGGTTGGAGTCAAATAAACCAAAAAAAAAAAAAAAAGGACATTGAGGAAATGATATCAATTTCAGAATAGTATGTGGATCTATAAAATAGTGGATTACAACACAAATATAAACGATATTTGCTATAATTCAATATACAAAGAGCATACAAAAAGAGAGAATTTCAAACTAACAAGACAATATAGGGACAAGATATGAACAGGTACGGTATAATTTACCACCTTAAACTGCCGGGGGACTTCCATATCCCATCTGTTAGGGCGCAGATGGACATTGGACGGCAGGTTTGGTCACTTTCGAATGGCACTTAATCCCTCAGATCTTACACAACGTAAAGATGATTACGACGCCAAGTTAATAAAGCTGAAGGAAACTCAACAAGAATTAACCCAGGAAGCAAATCCATCAAACATCTCACTGTCGGCCAAGTACGTGTCTAGCTTCACGTTGAACCAGTGGTGGAACTAGAGCTGTACTGTCTGACAGAGTATTTTGTAATTAATTAACACACTTTTTTTTTAACATTTTGTTACTCAGCATCTTTCTCGCATTTTCCTCTCTGTTCTTTCATGTAAATAAGTTGATACAGTTTTGGTTAAATTACATCGCTTTGGCATTCCCTTGTTTCCATTATCACAGTATTGAGGATTTCGACAAATTACATAAAAACCATAAGACGCCGTAACTCTTTTTGTTTACTTGATTAAAGGAAGTTTTTGGGAAATCCTTCTTCAGCGAGCTAAAACATTAGCTGAAGAAGAGCTTGCCTGAGAAATATTCCTTTAATAAAATAATAATGAGTTGCGGCGCCTTATGCTTTTTTTGTAATTCTCTTTTTTTGTCTTTAATAATTTTTCTACATGACCCTGGTAACTCTCCTATCAAACTAAACTATCTTTAGCAACAACGGCCATATGGACGAATGTGGTTTTGCTGTCAACCAGCCAACAACGACATAGAAAAGTGAGGGCACAATAATTGGTGCCACAGAAACCTTCAACCAACTATGCCGTATTTAGGAAGACAACCATGAGCGATGGAGCCACAAGTTGAAGCTTCTCTGGTAGACTTGAGATTCCATGGAATCCATGGCTTAGCGCGGGCCGGGCGTCCCATCCTTTATCTGGAGAGGATCGTGGCTAAATAATGCCAAATATGGCAGGAATGATTCCCCCCGCAAACACTGTGTTGGTTATTGTGCTGAATGAGGGTATATCGGGATTTTTAAAAGGCGCACATAAAATAAACGTTCCTATTACAGACCCAGGTAGACCGCTACCAATGCATGCTTCACTTTGCGGAAATACCTCCAGTGCGGAACACTTCCGCATTTTTGTCTTGTTTTCGGTTTTTGAATAAAAAAGGTAATGGTTGATTTGCTTTGATGAGAAATACATTTTCTACAATTTGTTATTTTGTGAGCCATGTATTACTAAACAGTTTATAATTCTCTTGTCAATTCTCTATCTCGGGTGAAAGAAGAAATGGTTAGGTCTTAGTGCTGCGATTGTCGAGCCTTGGTTTGTACAGTAAGCTGACATAGTTCCCTTATCTCCAAGTTCTCAGATTGCCGAACTTGGAGGAAATTCTTGTTTGCAGTCGGCAATGAGTGAGACTGCAATATGGCGCTCTCGCTGTGTTTCTTGGAATTTTGGTTTCCATTGTTGAAAGTTTGTTTCACGAGGTGAGAGTGTTTTACTTGACAACCATAACTTAAAATATGAAACTTATCATAGAATTATAAGTGTTAACTTTTTCTTCACATTTGTCAATTACATATCTCAAGTCTTATTTGCCCCAATAAGATTTGTTACTCGGTGGGATTCGAGGAGTTTGTGACCGAGGACCACTCTTCAGCCAAGGTATAATTATGATTTGTAACCCAGTGTTTGATTATTCTTAGGTTTGAATATTAAGACATTTGTGATTTAGAGAGATTCAAGTAAACTTCTGGTCATATCCGTCGATTCGTTGAAATGCCCTCGACTGACCTCTTTGGTGCTTCCATGTTGAATGCAAACCATTGAAAGCCTACGATGCATAGAAGATTGCATCAGTTGCGATTGTATTGTTTAGATTTTCTTCAATTTTCTCCTTAAACCACGCATTGATACTTGTTGCTTGTCTCACTTTCCTTCTCTGCATGCAAGGTGTGGGAATCCAACAAAACTCCGCTATAGCGCGTCAAGTTCGCTAAGAAGGAGGTCCAACTGTATTTATCAAATATGCAAAAATGTAGCACAATGTGCAATGGCCAGGATTATGAATTCAAATATAATAAATGTGTATTCAAAAAAGTGGCTAAAAATAATTTCAAATATATTTAAAACATTGTAATTATTATTTCCTTTCGTCTTCTTCATTAAAACAAGCGAGTACGCGCTTATTCGGCGGTACAACTGCTAAAATTGGAACAATACAGAGATTAGCATGTACCCTGTGATACCAGTGTTCGGCGGTACAGCTACTACAATAGGAAGATACAGACAAGATTGGCATGGCTCCTGTGATACCAGTTCAGCGGTACAACTACCAAAATAAGGCTGATAGAGAAGATTAGCATGGCCCTTGTGATACCAGTTCAGCAGTACAACTACCAAAATAAGGCTGATAGAGAAGATTAGCAAGGCCCCTGTGATACCAGTTCAGGCAGTACAACTACCAAAATAAGGCTGATAGAGAAGATTAGCATGGCTCCTGTGATACCAGTTCAGCAGTACAACTACCAAAATAAGGCTGATAGAGAAGATTAGCATGGCTCCTGTGATACCAGTTCAGCAGTACAACTACCAAAATAAGGCTGATAGAGAAGATTAGCATGGCCCCTGTGATACCAGTTCAGCAGTACAACTACCAAAATTAGGCTGATAGAGAAGATTAGCATGGCCCCTGTGATACCAGTTCATCAGTACAACTACCATGATAAGACTGATAGAGAAGATCAGCATGGCCCCTGTGATACCAGTTCAGTAGTATAACTACCAAAATAAGTCTGATAGAGAAGATCAGCACGACCTATATGCAAGGATGACACGCCAAATCGTGAAGCCTTCCATCAAAACAAACAGAATACAGATGAAGTTTTAGAGGAAAACGTAGGGGCCGCTAGTGATGAGCCTCTATAGAAATTTTTGAATTACGTCCTGAGGTCGAAATAAAGAAATCTATAAATAAAGCGCGACAATTATAGCCACCTTGTGGCACTAACCTGCTCGGTTGACCCCAGTGGAGAGCAAACACCGCCCTGGAGAGTATTTGTCAGGGGCTGCCCCAACACACTCCGTCATCCTCCGTTCCAGTAACTTTGTCCGTCTGGGGCACGTGACGTCACCTTGTTTGTATAGAAATATCTGTGGCGATCGGGAAGTCCTTCTTCAGTGGCGTCACATGCTCCTTATTGGTAAACAACGACCTATAGCGATCGCCAAAATTGATAACGTTTAGAGAGGAGTGAACTGTGGAGGTACAAGAAATCAGAGAACTCTTGGAATCTCCCCATTTAAACTCTGACGACGCCCTGGCCATCCTCGCGTCTGCAAAGGCTCGTATATATAGGCACTTCCTGACCCTGGAGTTACGGGGGGTGAAAGAAGACCCCCTCCTGGTCTGGAGGAGGACCCTATCAAGATAGTGGAGTCTCCCTCACTCATAATTCATTGTAAATATTACCATTCCCCATTTACACTTATGGATAAAACTTAAGGAAGTGAGAAGTCTTTGATGCCGCCGGGAGACAGAGGCAATTTTGTTCACACTTGGTTATCTCGTATGTCTTCAATAAAGGTCACCGTTAATCTTTCATAGTTATTGTCTGAATCCCGATATAAATGCTAAAAGTACAACTTCCTTAAGTTTTGTTCATGAGTGTATCTTTCAGAGTTTTTGTCAGAATCCCGATATACATGCTAGAAGGTACAACTTCCTTAAGTTTTGTCCATGAGTGTATCTTTCAGAGTTATTGTCAGAATCCCGATATACATGCTAGAAGGTACAACTTCCTTAAGTTTTGTCCATGAGTGTATCTTTCAGAGTTATTGTCTGAATCCCGATATACATGCTGAAAGGTACAACTTCCTTAAGTTTTGTCCATGAGTGTATCTTTCAGAGTAATTGTCAGAATCCTGATATACATGCTAGAAGGTACAACTTCCTTAAGTTTTGTCCATGAGTGTATCTTTCAGAGTTATTGTCTGAATCCCGATATACATGCTGAAAGGTACAACTTCCTTAAGTTTTGTCCATGAGTGTATCTTTCAGAGTAATTGTCAGAATCCTGATATACATGCTAAAATGTACAACTTCCTCAAGTTTTGTTCATGAGTGTAAAGGTACGATGGCACCGGGGGCTACAGGGGAGAACAGGCAAGCATGACACCCGTGTGGGGCTCCGTGTAGAGAGGCCAGTCTAGAACCGGGGAGAGAGACACAATATGTATATTCGTATATTCACTCGGATAATTAAATATATTGACGTATAAATAACGGGAAATGCCAAACTATTAAAATTATCAGAGAAGTAATAAATTTAAAGAAAAACTATATTTGTAGCAAATACAAGTAATAACAATGACCAAGTATAAGCTTCGTACACCTACGGACAATGGTATTTACGCACCAAGTAGAAGCACGCTACAAACTATGCAAATATATAGGATGAGACATATATGTTACTGACCTCGGTTTGGTGCGAATGACTGAACACTTGGGATGGGCGCGGCGAGTTTTAGAAGCTGGTTGTTATCATAGATGTTCCTATGATTCATATGGCATATCAGTATGGTTTGGTATTCGGATCAAGATCAGTCAAGTTAGTTATCTCAAGATCAAGATTAGTCAAGTTCGTTATTCGGTTCAAGATCTGTTGGAGTTAGGTATTCAGACCAATATCAGTCGGGTCCTGTATAATTTCAAAATCAGTCGGGCTCGGTATTCAGTTGAATTTCATTAGGTTCGGTGTTCATTTAAAGATTATTCGGGCTTCGATATTTGGTAAAATGTAGTTGGGTTTTGTTTCAAGACCAGTTGGGGTTCGGTATCCGGTTCAGAGATCAGCCGGAGTTTGGTATTTGGTTCAGTCAGTTTCGGTGTTCAATTTGAGACAGTTGGGTTCGGCATGCAGCATTGGTTCGGTATTCGGTTCAAGATCAGTTGGGTTTCAATATTGGGTCCAAGGTCAGTCAGTTCGGTATATGGCCCAAAATCAGTTGCATTTGGTATTTAGTTCAAGACCAGTATGGTTCGGTATTTGGATCAAGATCAGTCAAGTTTGTTATTTGGTTCAAGATCAGTCGGGTTTGTTATTTGATTCAAGATCAGTCAGGTTTGTTATTCGGTTTCAATATCAGTCGGGTTTGTTATTTGGTTCAAGATCAGTCGGGTTTTGTTATTTGGTTCAAGATCAGTCGGGTTTGTTATTTGGATCAAGATCAGTCGGGTTTGTTATTTGGTTCAAGATCAGTCGGGTTTTTATTTGGTTCAATATCAGTCAGGTTTGTTATTTGGATCAAGATCAGTAGATGTTCGGCATTCACACAGTTCAAGTGCAGCTGGGGTTTCATATTCGATTCAAGATCCTGTTTGGTTCTGTATTTAGTTCAAGATCAATCGGGATCGGTATTTGGTTCAAGTTCAGTTGAAGTTCGGTATTCTGTGTTGGATATCAGTTGAGGTTGGATTATCATTTCAAGATCAGCTGGGCTCAGTATCCTGTTCAAGAATATGTGGTGCTTGGCAATCAGTTCAAGGCCAATTGGGGTTCGTTATTCGGTTCATGATCAGTAGAATTCCGTATTCGTTCAAGATAAGTTGAGGTTAGGTTATCATTTCTAGATAAGGAGGGCTCGGGATTCAGTTCAACATTATTTACGTTCAGTATTGGGTTCAAGATCAGTTGGGATCAGAATTCAATTCAAGAACTGTTGTGTTCGGTATTCAGTGAAAACCAGTCGCCTTCGTTATTCTATTCCAGATCAGTCTTTTCGATATTCCGTCTAATAGCAGCTGGGTTCTGTATTCAGTTTAAGATCAGTTAAGTTTCGGTATTCAATTCAAGTTAGTTGGGGTTTGGTATCCAGTCCAATATCAGCTGGGTTGTGTATTCAGTTCAAGATCTCAGTTGGGTTCCGTATCCAGTCCAATATCAGTTGGTTGTGTATTCAGTTCAAGACCAATTGGGGTTCGGTATTCAATTCAAGTTAGTTGGGGTTCGGTATTCAACTAAAGTTAGGTGGGGTTCGGTATCCAGTTCAAGATCTCAGTTGGGTTCCGTATCCAGTCCAATATCAGCTGCGTTGTGTATTCAGTTCAAGACCAATTGGGGTTCGGTATTCAATTCAAGTTAGTTGGGGTTCGGTATTCAACTAAAGTTAGGTGGGGTTCGGTATCCAGTTCAAGATCTCAGTTGGGTTCCGTATCCAGTCCAATATCAGTTGGTTGTGCATTCAGCTCAAGACCAATTGGGGTTCGGTATTCAATTCAAGTTAGTTGGGGTTCGGTATTCAACTCAAGTTAGGTGGGGTTCGGTATCCAGTTCAAGATCTCAGTTGGGTTCCTATCCAGTCCAATATCAGTTGGTTGTGTATTCAGCTAAAGACCAATTGGGGTTCGGTATTCAATTCAAGTTAGTTGGGGTTCGGTATTCAACTCAAGTTAGGTGGGGTTCGGTATCCAGTTCAAGGTCTCAGTTGGGTTCCGTATCCAGTCCCAATATCAGTTGGTTGTGCATTCAGTTCGAGACCAATCGGGGTTCGGTATTCAGTTCGAGATCTCTAATGGTTCGATAGTTAGTTCAAGATCATTTTGGTTTTGGTATTCGGTTCAAGATCAGTTGGGGTTTGGTATGCAATTCAAGATCATTTTGGTTTTGGTATTCGGTTCTAAATCAGTTGGGGTTTGGTATTCAGTTCTCTACTCAAATATGTCTCAATCATGGCAGCAACAGTACTTCGAAACTAAATAAAATCAATTGTTACATCTGATGCCTAGCAACCTTGAGAAAGCTCTAACTAGCTTCTTAAGACTGTAAATCACAGAACCCATGGCCTCAAGGTCTTCTCGGCGATCTTCAGTTTGTCTTCCCTAATCTACCCAGCGTGTGTTATCCACACAAATTTATATATTTGTTACTTTATGAAAATGTTTATACTGTTCCAAGAATAGAATTTTTATGTCAATATACTTTGAACAAGTATACCAAATTTCAGTCTCCTATATGATCTTTAAGTATGATAATAAAATTCCTACAAGATTTATAGACATGGAAGCAAAAGTTGAATATATATATTTTTAAATTAGATCATTATTTCTAAGATGTTTCAATAAGTAATCTCAGGCAGGCTATCCTGGATGTTTCAATGCAATCTGCTTATACTTCACATTCTTAGATACACTATTGGATGAGTACACATTGTACATAGACTAATCATATTTCGCCAACAATCAATACACAGTTCGGGGGCCACAAACACGCTCTGAACGGGCTATTCTGTGTGCGGGAAATAGATTCAGGGCCAGGAATGACGGCGCCAGGGGCGGCTCTCTAATCGAGGAGGTTGCCAAACAGCTGAAGGGCAAACTGATGAGCCACGGAACCCCGATCATTTTATAAGCGGAAGAATTCAAAATTTATCATCATAATTGGCACTAATTATTTATATTATATAAAAATACAATACTAAACGAAAGATGAAACTATTGAAAGGGCTGTGCTCATCAGTGGTGAGTCCCTACCAGCGGTTTCGCCAATTCCCTCTACCAGACCGCCGCAATTATTGTAGGGTCTGTTTCAAATTGGACAAAATACTCAGCTCTGATGAAGCATCTTGTCATGTTTTTACCGATAGAGGGTGCTGTGTTTGTATTCAAATAAATTTGCCAATATAGTGGTGAAATAGAGGCGTTTCAGAAATTAAAAATACACAATGTACAGTTTCAAATTTGTGCATTGTTTATCTCTGGAATTGCTACATCTCGGCAACATGGTTCCGCCGCACACAGCTAGATTTACCAAGAAACAATTTCACACTTTATAAATGGAGAGATCGACAGGGAGGTGACCTTGGAAGGTCGGAGATGTTTGTTTCAAACACAACGCGAGTTTTGTGACAGTTACCGGCAGTTGTCGCCGGCGAAGTGTCGAGTTACTGACGGCAGGGAGGTGACGTGGGAGGCTCTGCATGAACGCGGCGGCAGCACTTAATGGAAGCGCCGAGTATTTTTAGCCCGGCGTTATTAGCAACC
>CP092871.1:3557309-3612689 GCA_030710605.1 Cordylochernes scorpioides | reverse complement strand
TTCACTTTCAAGTATATTTACTGTTCAATTGTATTTTAAAACGTTGGTTTTTCGTGCTGAAATGGAATTACAAGTCCCACAAATAGGCTTCAGTTGAGCCTGCTCTTGATGGAAACATAACCATCGAAGAAAACAACTGATGAGTAGCGCAGAGGTTTCCCGCTGGCCCAATCAACGAGGGGAGAAAACTGACCGATCCATCGTGTTTCGAGAAAATCTAAGTATGGATAATAGCTTTCAGTTCCTGGCGCAATGGAGTGTGTGCAATTGGTTGGGTGAGTTATTGTACGTCCAACATACAGAGGAATAATACACAACTAGAAAAAATTCTCTGAAGATTGTCTATCATAAAACACTTTATATATTTTGTCGTGTGCTGAAAGTGTGGAAATCTGTGTATTCAACATCCTTGTTCATAAAGGCAACCACATTCCGAAAGCTGAACTAAAACATGACTTGTTCATGAGTATATCATTTCATATACCAAACCTTGTCAATTACTAGCAGGTATGGATAAACCAGCTAGTTTAAATGGTATTAATACACCAATGAAACTCCGCCCTTGCCGGTCCCAAGCCCGGATGAAAAAGGAGGAGGGGGAGCAGTAACAAGCTCGCTAAAAAACCTGGGCTCAGCTGGCCCGGCTGATAGTACCCTGTAAGGGCTCCTATTCCAGGGATACAGGATGGGCAGCATTTGTACTCCATGTTAGGAGCGGCTGCACATGGTGTCTGTTCCTCATGTCAGAGGCGACCATTTCTTTTGGAGCTAAGTCGGCCTGCCACTGAGTAGTGCTCCCAGTCTTAATGACAAAGGCAGACGCATTATACTTCACCCAGTCATGATGCTTGTCAAAGCTTGATACCCTGATATGATTGAGTGGAGGTAAGAAAGAAGAAGAAGATACACCAATGAATGTGGACACGACAACAACACTAATGAATACTGTGTCTGTTAATATAAAAACTTTATTATCGAAATGAATACTGTATCTGTTAATATATCTAAGTATTGTGTAATGCCTCTATTAGATCGTTCATTTGAAGATCCCCTAATGATGTTATCAGATTGTCCAACAGTTCGGGCGACTGTACAACGAGTGCAGTTCCACATAGCTGTCGTCTATCCGGATTCCCTACCCACAGAGCTGAGACGTACAAAAACGTGGAGTATCGAAAAAAAAAAAATAGAGAGAGAAAGTTAAAAAAAAACCGATCCCGTATCATGATGATGTAAATTTAACTCGAGAATTTCTGGAGCGGAGTTTCCAGTCAATTTGCTCCGAGTGCGGTGGTGGGAGCCCAGGCTTTTTGTCGGCCGAGGGACTTTCCCCGCCTGTTTACCTTCCTGATCCTGCTAGTTGGTCCTCGACCCAGGCAGCTCGATAGAAATGTGGACAGGCGGGAATGTTACATGTTTGTTTAAATTAGCATTCTCGTCTTACACAAATATGGACGCATTAAACCATCGTTTCCTGCAATGGCGGAAATGTCCACTCGGCTGAAACAGCGTTGTACACATTCAGGTGGAATGGCCGAATTATTTAGTAAATGAATTACTGAAGATCACACCGACCTGCACGAACTACTGAAGATTTCCAGTCACACGAAGGCTCTCTTTGCCAGCATTCAGTTAAGAGAATAACGCGAAATAAAAAATAAAAACTTGGGGTGTGTAGTTCTGGGACAAGAGGTACAGGGCAGCGTGGATGCACGTTTTACCAGCAGGACACTTGCAGGACCTTACGCTTTAATCGCGAACTAGCAAAGAAACATTTGTCAACTTTAAACTGATCCCAGAAAAAAAACGTTCTATGAACCTCTTGTCTATTTGAAACGTATTGTTGTGTGTTGACTGTAAGACCCAGTTGACTATTCTGAACCGTACGTGAGTCATTCGCCATTTTAAAAAATACAACGAAGTATTTAACATGTGTTTGTATGATAGGGTAGGTTGTAGGAGCTCGCATGTGTGGTGGGATTTATAAATATATGTTCTGCTTCTTCTTGCTACAGAATTCTACCCTTCACCGCCAAATACATTTTTGTTATTTAATGATGAGTTGTGGACGGTTTTTACTTTCGCATGAAGCAAATAAGCCTACTGTTGGGGTCACCTGAAAGTAGGATTTCAGTAAGGAAAAGCCAAAAGGTGTTCAGTATGACCTTCGCCAAACAGTTGAGTGAAATTTTGCGCTGTTAGCCATAAGGTCAAAAAGAAAAAATTAAGTCAATTGCGATGTGCGCAGTTTCAGAAATATGTGGCACTTTCCTTCAATTTCTATCTTCCCAACCATCCATAGGTTGGTGGTTTTAGTCTTCTCAGAACTTCTTTTCTATGGCTACATTTTCACGAAATTATTAACGAATTCCACTCTCGGCCTTTCTGGTCTTATGTCTAAGATCACACTAAGTAAGATCTTGTAAGAAGTAATATGGTGGCTGCCTCTCACATGTCTGCCGCCTCCAAGTGATGGCGTGTAGTGGAGCCCACCCGCCCCCACGGGATAACTCCTCCCGTGTGGCCGCCGCGAACCCCGCCGAACAGGTTTGGCCGCCGTGGCTGACGTCGGGAGACGCTCCCTCAAGTTATCCCTTTCCATGTCTTCCTTTGAAACCCCCCTCGATCCGAAAAAGGGCGATGATTTGTATTTTTAACTTCTCCAAACAACCCAGACCACTGCTCCAAAGTGCCAAGACGACGTCCAGTTTTCTGTGAAAGAAAGAGTAACGTTGCAGTTTTGAATACGTTTCTTTGAGTAAATTGGGAGACACCATGACTAGTGGCACCCATCTTTGTGACAATGCCTAGCTCTTTGTGCCAATAACAAATTCTTTGTAACAATACTCAATTATTTGTACCAATACCCAATTCTTTTTGCCAATACCCAATTATTTGTACCAATACCCAATTATTTTCGCCAATACCTAATTATTTGTGATAATACCAAATTCTTTGTCCCGATTCCTAATTTCTTTGTGTCAATACCTAATTTTATATGGTAATACCCAATTCTCAGTACCTTACGTTTTCAATGTCAGACAGCGGCTGATGAGAAAGGCACAAACAAATATTTTATATATAATATTTTAGAACTGACTCAGAATTATAGCAAATTTAAATATTATTTCTATATAAAAGCAGATAGAAAAAATTCGTAAATCTACTCATAATTTATCAAGATAGCTTCGCATTTTATGTTTCAGAAGAGAGCGCTTTGTCGTAGGATTCACGACAGTCGCTAGAGACAGCCCGGTGGAACGGCGGCCGACTGCTGCAAATAACTGACGGGGATTAACGTCTCAGGCCAATCCTTCCGTCCGTTCAAAGGTGGACTTTCACACTCGACTGACTTTGAATTCACTTTCCGGCTCTCTTGCGAACATCACAGCTGACTCAAATATTAACTTTCGGCCTTCCGGTTACTATAAAAACTGTTTCAACATTCACTTTCCGGCCTCTCTGGTTCTTTACATTCACTTTCCGGCCTTCTGGTTGCCTGGTTCCCTTTCTG
Organism: Cordylochernes scorpioides; assembly: GCA_030710605.1. NCBI lineage: Eukaryota > Metazoa > Arthropoda > Arachnida > Pseudoscorpiones > Chernetidae > Cordylochernes > Cordylochernes scorpioides. The sequence continues at coordinate 3,609,175 of CP092871.1, read as the reverse complement.
ATTTTTTTTTTTGCGAACAACACAACTGCCTCAACATTCACTTCCCTGCCTTCTGGTTGCCATCAAAACTGATTTAATATTTACTTTCTGACCTTCTGGCTACCATCACAACTGACTTAACATTCACTTTCAGGCCTTCTGGTTGCCATCACAACTGACGCAACATTCACTCTCAGGCCTTCTGGCTACCATCACAACTGACTTAACATTCACTCTCAGCCCTTCTGGTTGCCATCACAACTGACTCAACATTCATTCTCAGGTATTCTGGTTACCATCACATCTGACTCAACATTCACTCTCAGGCCTTCTGGTTGCCATCACAACTGACTCAACATTCACTCTCAGGCATTCTGGTTGCCATCACAACTGGCGCAACATTCACTCTCAGGCATTCTGGTTACCATCACAACTGACGCAACATTCACTCTCAGGCCTTCTGGTTGCCATCACAACTGACGCAACATTCACTCTCAGGCATTCTGGTTACCATCACAACTGACGCAACATTCACTCTCAGGCTTTCTGGTTACCGTTACAACTCACGCAACATTCACTCTCAGGCATTCTGGTTACCATCACAACTGACGCAACATTCACTCTCAGGCATTCTGGTTACCATCACAACTGACGCAACATTTACTCTCAGGCATTCTGGTTACCATCACAACTGACGCAACATTCACTCTCAGGCATTCTGGTTACCATCACAACTGACGCAACATTCACTCTCAGGCATTCTGGTTACCATCACAACTGACGCAACATTCACTCTCAGGCTTTCTGGTTACCATTACAACTGATGCAACATTCACTCTCAGGCATTCTGGTTACCATCACAACTGACGCAACATTCACTCTCAGGCATTCTGGTTACCATCACAACTGACGCAACATTCACTCTCAGGCATTCTGGTTACCATCACAACTGACGCAACATGCACTCTCAGGCATTCTGGTTGCCATCACAACTGACGCAACATTCACTCTCAGGCATTCTGGTTACCATCACAACTGACGCAACATGCACTCTCAGGCATTCTGGTTGCCATCACAACTGACGCAACATTCACTCTCAGGCATTCTGGTTGCCATCACAACTGACGCAACATTCACTCTCAGGCCTTCTGGTTACCATCACAACTGACGCAACATTCACTCTCAGGCCTTCTGGTTACCATCACAACTGACTCAACATTCATTCTCAGGCATTTTTGCGAACATCACAATTGACTCAATATTCACCTTCCGAACTCATATTTGCCATCACAACTAACTCAACAATCGCTTTCTGACTTTTTTTTGCGAACCTCACTGGTTCGCAACCTGACTTAACATTCAGTTTCCGGCCTTTCACTAAATTCATATTTCATTCCCTATATTATATATGCAGATATTTAGGCGCAGTGGAAATTGTATTTTTATTCTTTTCGGATATTTTAAAGTTATTTTATTCGGCTATGTGCCCTATCATGGAATATCATGAGAATATAAGACATCCTGGATAAAAAGGTTGGGTCAAAAATCAAAATTATATCTTCAGAGATCAACAAGAATAAAAAAGGTTCATACAAACACTGGCGCTGCTCGCTCTGTTATCTCGAGTTCGTATTTTGACTCTTTAAAAAACACACTGCTCACATATTTGACTAATAAACCAATAAGGATAAATTACTATTCGCATCTAAGCAATTTTCACACAATCACATACGCACATTCTGGTTTTCATATGGTGTTATTTCTATATGTTTTGTTTAATCAAATAAAGCAAATACAGACATTGCATTAAATGTTTGAACGGCATTTAATTCATGGCGAAGTACTGCCAATTCTCATGCGAGTGTATATATAGAAACTCTCTTAGCTGAAGTTGCCTATAATTGTAATTCCTTTATTGAAATTTATATCGAAGATTGAGATACTGGTTCATTCCGAAGCTATCAATTATGGCCGCGCGGCCTAGAGTTGACAGTTCAAGTACAACGTATTGAAGGTACCTTTCAACAAAACCGGCTTGACAGTCAAACCATATGTTGGGCACGTAGGCATCGATGCGCCTTAACTTATCAACACAGCAAGAAGTTAGCTAGCCAACCCATGTATGTCAATGTGTATAGCCAGGATATATGGACCACGTACATCAATCCATGTACACAGCCAGGATGGACCATGTACATCCATGTGTACACAGCCAGGATGGACCATGTATGTTCATGTGTACACAGCCAGGATGGACCATGTACATCCATGTGTACACAGCCAGGATGGACCATGTACATCCATGTGTACACAGCCAGGATAGACCATGTATGTTCATGTGTACACAGCCAGGATGGACCATGTACATCCATGTGTACACAGCCAGGATGGACCATGTACATCCATGTGTACACAGCCAGGATGGACCATGTACATCCATGTGTACACAGCCAGGATGGACCACGTATATCCATGTGTACACAGCCAGGATAGACCATGTATGTTCATGTGTACACAGCCAGGATGGACCATGTACATCCATGTGTACACAGCCAGGATGGACCACGTACATCCATGTGTACACAGCCAGGATGGACCACGTACATCCATGTGTACACAGCCAGGATGGACCATGTATGTTCATGTGTACACAGCCAGGATGGACCATGTACATCCATGTGTACACAGCCAATGTATGTTCATGTGTGCACGTCCAAGTGTGCACAGCTAAGTCCTAATTACCTGACTAATGAGCGACGACCCGGAAGCGGAGGACGGCGGCCAATTATTGCAACGGACCATTGGACCACGGGATTCAATAACGGGAGGCTCATTGTTTAGAATGGCGTGTGGGGGCATAGGTACCTCAGAGGGCTCAGCTGGATTGTCCCATGAGGTTTAGAATTAAAGACAAAAAAAAAAAAAAACTACACTTAGAACTATTCGTTACTCATTGGCCATCGACAAGCAGAACAAAAGGTTTGTAACAAGAACCCTGTCCGCCTCGAGATGTGAAATGACACAGAGGGCCGACACTTGCACCATATTTTGTGGGTTTGTTGCCTGGGGACATCTAGACCCACTCGGGATGATAAGGTCCGTAGAGGAGCAAGTTGTTTGAAAACTCGACTAATTGATGGGATAAATAAAAATTTGAAACTCATTTAGAAAATTAGTTCTTTGATTTTCTTTGATCTTTTAATATATTGGCGTTTGCTAATAAGAATATATGAAAAATTAGTACGAGAGTTAAATTGAACTGGGTCGATAAATGAAGAACATCTCCAGATGGTACAAATAAAAGTTACTGATGGCTTGCACTACAGATACAGCGCTATATATATGTCGGAATAAATATCAATTAAAAAATATATTCCAGAATATTCCCCAAATATGCCCTCTTGAGTACTTAAGTAAAGTCAACCACGTACGCTTCAGGCTGCTGGGTGATCAACGTGATGCAGGATTTACCTAAACGACCAAAATATTTGCCCAAAAGGATTATTTAAAAATCAAGGAATGGGTATTTAAGGTCATAAGAGGGTGATAACGCAAAACTACATGAAAAATAGTGGAAAGTGAAATTGTATTTTTCCCATTTTTAAGAATGTTTGGGTGATTCTATTCGTCTGTACGTTCCATAGTCCTGTTCAGTTATGCAAATATTAGTCGCCAGTTGATGTCAGATTAGGAGCAGCTCTGGTATCTATAGAGTTGGCGGGCGACCACAGTAGCAGCCAGATTGGCTGGAGCCTCACGTGCCGAGGGAACCCTGAAGAGCGACCACGTGCAGGCATTCCTAATTGGAATGTAAAGTCACCTAAATAAAAAGAACAATGGGCCGTCCTACAATGGCGGCTACAAGTGGAGCGGGCTACAATTTACATAAGTATATCGGAGCTATATTTGTTCGCTATAATGACACTGGACCTGATGATGGACACAATCTTCCTCCGTCATTGGACGGGGAATCTTCGAACATCATTCTACTCTCCCGTTAACTTGTCGTTTTAACAATGACTTGAATTATAATTACATTTTACATATTTTATGTGGCAGAGAATATTTGAGATAAAGAGATGATTGATTTTCAAATCTGATATAGGAAAAAAAAGTAAGTTTTGGATGCCCTCTAAACAAAGGATACCAAAACTGTAAGTTATGTCCAAGACCGGGGAGGAGAGTTTCAGCTTCTCCAATAGATCATTATTGGGCAGGTTATGTTGCTGAAGTATTGAGCAGAAACTGCCCAGGTTAACTAGGATAACACCGGCAGAGTTCCGCAATGGAACAACGAACTGTTTGACTGTGAGACCAGCCGTGAAAAAACCTCCTCCGAGTAACTGTCCATAGCTTAGGTTCAAATTAGAATTGAATTCATAATTAAATGTTTAAACAGTTTTCTAACCCATGAAACAATTGACCTTCAATATGACCAGCTTCTAAAAAAAATCGATAGTGGTTAATAATCCCAAAAGAATCCATTAACTTTCTCCCGGCTGGGAGAGAAACCACAAGGCATAGCAGACGATGCGATGGCTGATTAACTAATTTGTAGTAGTTAAGAAGAGTTCCACGACCTGAAAATGTAAATATTGAGGGAATCTTCTAAATTTGAAAAATTAATTTTAAAAAACACAGTCTGGGGGACATAACCAGATGGACGTACGTTTATTGTTCGAAGGCAACAATTCAAAGCAACAATTACTATGGCTGGAGTTCTTATAATTTAATTTCATTAAAACAATTTCCATTTTCACAAGGAGCTTGAAACCACCCAGCTAGATAACCCACCACAGACAATCCTCTACATCAGATCCTAGAGATGCCGCCGCCCTTTGTCACCCCAATTCTATTCAGCGCATTGTAAACATCCTTCCTTCGAGGAAATGTCCCACTTCGTGTCGCAAATTAAATTGGATTGTTGGAGATTTCCTCGTTTAGCTGTCCACTGAATTGGCCTCTTAGTTGGATCAGAGATTTGGATTGGTCACTTAATAGAGGACGTTATTTAGCTGTGGTGCAAGTGACGTCTGTGGCAACACACTTGGCTCCCCCAACGCTGCGAGGTCAATGGGAGAACCTATGTCAACAACTTGCTGAAGATTCCTGTCAGATTTGTAAGTCAATGAAATCGTCCCACAGTCTCTTTCTTTGTCTTATTAACAAACTTCCTTCACCATTATATATAGAACATTACCCCATAATTTATACACACACACAAAAAAACCTTTATTAAGACACACAGGTCTTACAGAGGATTCTCCTTGGGGTTACAAGACTATAAAGAAGAGGAAAATTTATCCCATAATTTATATTTCATATATTTCAAGGTAAAAAATGATGTTAAATATTTTTGTGGAAAGAGTATGTTTTATATTTAAAAATAACTTTAAAATAATAAAACGGATATAGTACGCACATACAAAAATATTTAGTTCAATTATTATGCATATTTATTTGCACAAATGTTATTTATTTTTACGGGTTAATATTTCAACTTCTCAGAAAATTCGAAAAACTAGGACGTCCATAAAGCCTCCTTGTTAACGCGATGCCGAACACAATAAGTCAACTCACTAGCTGCTTTGTGATTTCATTGGTTCTCGAATTGTGCGACTTTCACAAAATGTATTCACTATTCAGCACAGTATATTGGGAACATATGTGAATAGGTCTATATGCAAATGATCCCAAGTTTGAAGCCAAGTTATAATGTCCCTTGGTGTGGCCGCGAGGTGACTAATCTGTCTTTCTTGATAACAACGTGAAGTTGTATTAGAGGGGAATGTGCATGAAGTTATTTCGGCCCCACACAAGTATCACAATAAGAGTATATCTCAGCAGGCAAAACAGGGTAGAAGCCAACAAAAAGATCCGTGTAAGGGACCCTAAGTCCCGGTAATGCTGACAAAGATCCCAATGTAAAGGAGCCAGGTAATGCTGACAAAGATCCCAGTGTAAAGGAGCCAGGTAATGCTGACAGAGATCCCAGTGTAAAGGAGCCAGGTAATGCTGACAAAGATCCCAGTGTAAAGGAGCCAGGTAATGCTGACAAAGATCCCAGTGTAAAGGAGCCAGGTAATGCTGACAAAGATCCCAGTGTAAAAGAGCCAGGTAATGCTGACAGAGATCCCAGTGTAAAGGAGCCAGGTAATGCTGACAGAGATCCCAGTGTAAAGGAGCCAGGTAATGCTGACAAAGATCCCAGTGTAAAGGAGCCAGGTAATGCTGACAAAAAAGGGCCATTGAGGCGGTGAGATGTAGTCCGGCCAATCAAGTGGTGATTCCCACCGAGGAGAAGTAGGCCGCCGCCGTACAATGGCGGAATAATCATAGCGACCATCGGAGGTCATCCACCCGGCAGCATTGTCCAGGACGGCAAGGTCCAAGCGTTATGGCCGCAAGAACTCGCATCATTTTATAGCAAAAGATGTTAAAACCTTCTATTGGAATATAGCAGAAGATGTAACACAGCAGGGACGTGAAACAGGAGCTCGAAATTCGATCCGTTTAGAGAGAACGGTGGAATGTGTAAACCTGGTGGATTCTGTTTTGACAGCGCTCAGTAGCTGATAATCCCCAAAGTAAACCTGTTGGTCGTACTGGGGCCTCTCCACATTTCCTTATTGCCACTCCCCAAAATTCGACGCCATGTTGATTTAAGAGGATTGGCTTCATCCATTAACCCGCAATTCACTCTCCCTTCTAGAATTCCTTTCTTATCATTCACCTCGCTTCTTTTTGCCATCAAACAACAACTTCATTTAGCCATTAATGTTTTCGTTCAAGCCTGACTTAACACAATACAATAGCCCACTTTTTCTTTATATTTTAAAAAAGGGTTATACGCTTCTCTTAATTATTATTTTTTCCTTTGAAACGTGAATTTAACGGCTTTGGAAGCTTGCTATTTACTGGAACGTTCGATTCAAGCGGCGATGTATGTAGAACATGTTAAGCGTTAGAACACAGAGATGGTGAAATTATCGATGTTTTTAAATAGTCGATTTTTATTATAAAGTAATTAAGGTTCTCACTTTTATAACAATAGTGTTTAACGTTATTAACAAGATCGTTCAACTTCTACCTTTCCAAATAAAGAAGATGGTGGGGGTAGCTCTGAAGATATGTCGCAAGGAATAAGTGAATGCTACAGCCGCCTTCATTCCAGCCATTGTCAAATTGCCTCAGTACCTTTGGGACACGCCGATGTCTCTCACCTAAACGCACCAGTATTCCCTGTGACACTTGGTCAATAGTCAAATAGTCATAGGGATTTTTACATCCTAGTGACAGCTGCTTGCGTTCAAAGTTTCCACATGTTTTCTACGCATTTGATATACGTCTACATTTCTTCAAATCCCGAAAAATTTTCGAACGTTTGGAGAAATGAGATTTTATGCTGATATGTCCGCAAATTGGGGGTAAAAAAGCAGACGAAAGATTCCGTGCACCCAGCAGAATCCAATTCTCCGCGGTCGGTGGACAAGCCAGTTCCCCTTCCTGCCATGTTCCACTAGGTATGAACAACCTCCCTCGTGGGTTTGTTATATTTCCATACTGTATACAACCTATTTATTTATTTTTATTTTATTCATTATTATATGTGATATTTTTTTTACATCTGAACTCAAAATAAACATGAGAAAAAATATATATACACATAAAGAAATTTAAGCTATTTTTGATGTGTATGTTTATTTTTAAAATAAATAAATTTTAAAACAATGAGTTTCCTTTTTATATTTAAAATGCTAGATTTCAAGCGATAATCGCTCATTACGGGCTTAATTAAAAACATCGACATTCCTTACAAGAAGTGGTTACAAATATACGCGCGCGGCGTTGAAGAGCGATTATCGTGTTTGAAAGAATAAAAAAAAAAATGATACTCATTATGAGAGATTTATGGATCAAGCCAGCTCCGTCAAGTCGGAATTTCAGGAGTTGTTCTTCTGTCCTTCATTGATCCTGAAAACATGAATGTCTGTAGAAGTTCAGGTTGGTACCCGCCACTGCCCACGTTCATATAGGTTACTTTATCTCAAATATTGGTTAGGGATTTGTAGTTTTAAAATGTCTTAGTTGCTCGTCCTTCAATTTCGACACTACAACGGTTTAACGGGAACTATGACACACCAAGGCCTGGACATGGGCCTATTCACACCGCACTTGTTAAGTCTAGTGAGATGTAAAGGAGGTTTGCCAATCCATCCATCTGCAGCTCCAGCTGCCATCCTTGCTGCCATTGTAGGCCGTTCACCAGCTGCACGATATCTCTATATAATGACGTTCTTTCTTCGACAGAGTGCAGTAGCCATACTATACCTAGCTTGTGCTTATTGCTCGACTCTTTTATCTCAAGTTACAGACTCTCAAATTGTTGCCTCGTGAGAAATTCAATTGCGATTCAGGTTTATAAAATCGATGATATGCTAAATATTAACGATTCAATGTAGAGTTGACCTGTTTCTTCGATAAATTCCGAGTGGCTTTTAAAGTCGACGTCGACTTCAAAGTGTTGTCCATTTTTAAACTTCAGCCAATCGAGAGTCTCGCTTGTACCAATTCTTGAATTACAGATTCTTGTAATAATAATCCAACCTATAATTATGGTAAAGATAGAGGCTGTCTGATTCATAGTTCTTAAAATTAAAAATACTTTAATTTTTAGAACTATAATTATGGTATTATCTATAAATCTGTTTTTGGTACTAAGCCTGTGTCCTCAATAGCTGACGTAAATATGGGATTAAAAAGTGAAAATAAACATATTAAAAGGAAATTAATAGGACACAAAAACTCAAAAATATACCTGGCAAAAAAATATGCTAAATGGACAAGTGCGTTTGTAAACCAAACCTTGATGACATGTCGCCTCCACACCACGAGACAAGATAGACCCGGCTACATACCTGAGACCAGCACTTACAATCAACCACAAAATCCTTCCATCAGTAACCGCTTCTTGATAATATATCTGCAAGAAATCTCTCAATTTGAAATTATTCCGAGAAGTATTTAATGATAAAAACGGCAGTCTTTCTAAAGTTGGTAGCGCAGTTAGCGGGCTGAATAGATGAAAGAATCTCTTCACTAAAATAATTGTGAAAATCAACACCTAGTAAAACAAGAGGTGTTTCTGGCCTCTCAAATAGCAGTGGGATTAAACACTATTTCGTCTGGTCATAAGTCAAATATTAACAAAAGATACCCCCCAGGCAGGATTACCCAAGGCCACAGGAATCCCACGTTGTCTGGATTGTTAGACAACATGTGTCGGGGAACTGCCCGAGTTGTATTTTATAGAAATGGAGATTCTTCCACAGCTCGGTGCCATGTATTTACCTGAATGAGTCATTGGGGGTATACATATGCAAATTGTATCCGGAATGTGAATCAACCAAATTCACACAAGTGTATTGAGTGTGTGGGAGCTTATCGCACAGAATTCTCTCTCGGGAAAGGATTCTACTTAAAGACTCCAAGGCCGAGCGAGTTCCGCCTACAGCTTAATGACGCCTGTTGACCTAGTTGTTCCATTGCTATATATGTAGGTATGTATATATGTAGTAGGTATGTATATATGTAGGTATATGTATATAAGCATATATGTGTAGGTATGTATATAAGTATATATTTTTTAAAATAGAGCAATCCATAAATAAATCTTTAATTAAAAAGGCATATATTGGATCAAAATATTATTTATTTTACCAATATTTCAGTTGGCTGAACGCCAACCTTTATCAAGGTGTTATAACATATTTAATATGTTTGGCGTTCAGCCAACTGAAATATTGGGGTAAAATAAATAATATTTTGATCCAATATATGCCCTTTTAATTAAATAAGTATATATGTGTAGGTATGTATATAAATAGGTATGTGCCATCCAAATGGTGATCGCTAGTCCCCGTCGATATAAACATCAAAAAATTAGTTGAGTTTATAGAACGTGAAGTTGAGAGATATGCAACAATGTTTCCCTGGATGGAAGTTGAGGTTATAGAACGTAAAGTTGAGAGATATGCAACAATGTTTCCCTGGGTGGAAGTTGAGGTTATAGAACGTGAAGTTGAGAGATATGCAACAATGTTTCCCTGGGTGGAAGTTGAGGTTATAGAACGTAAAGTTGAGAGATATGCAACAATGTTTCCCAAGGTTGAATATATTTCACCGACGGTATCAACATGGAGTAGGAACATTCACCAAAGTCCAATAGTGTCTTATAGTGCCGGATACTTGGCGCTTGTTTGGTCCTCACCTCACGTGGGATATACACACAATCTTTATCAGCGGAGATAAGAGCCCAGAACTTTATGACTTGAAGTGCGGTGTCGCACAAATGTGTCACAAAATCTACAGGACGTATGAAGACAGATCCTGACTGTGGACCTTCAGTGGCAGCCGTCAGAATGATTGGGCCAACAAGACTGACCTCCTTTAGATTAACGAGCTCATCAGCGCTCATCACAATTTATGAATTCACTTTGGATAAGTTACTTCTCCAGGCGCTTAACCAACTTATCTCTTTGGATAAGTTACTTCTCCAGGCGCTTAACCAACTTATCACTTTGGATAAGTTACTGCTCCAGGCGCTTAACCAACTTATCACTTTGGATAAGTTACTTCTCCAGGCGCTTAACCAACTTATCACTTTGGATAAGTTACATTTGTTGACAAGAGTGTGTGTATGGAATGAAATAAAATGTGCGTAAGGCCCCACGTTTGGCTCACGCCATGTGCCAAGGAGATGATCAACCACACAAACATCACAACCCAGTTCCATTAACTTCAAAGATGGCTACAAGTTCCGTATATGGCAAATTCTGAGCATAATTCACAGTCATCCGTTGGTAGAGAATGATCGAAACACGTAATAAACAATAGAACGTGTAATATATAAATGTATATATGGTTTTGACCAAGGACTTGCTTGTTGTTGTTATGTGATGTAATCAATATATAGCGTGAGATATTTTTAGTTCTTATGATAATTCTGTAATAATATTATGCAAATATATAACAGTAGCATACAATATCTTTTAATAGAAACTACACTACCTATTGAATATTAGGTAGAAGAGTACGTAACAGGACGTTTTGCTAAGAGTTGTTTTTTATTGTTTAAAACGCGGTAAGATTTTTATTTCACGCTGCAGCGCTTATTGTGCGAAAAGAAATTCGTCTGAATGAATATACACTCATAGACAATCATGTCGCCGATCGTCTCTATCTCTCTTTTTTTTTTTTTTTTTTTTTTTTTGTTGGAGACGAGGCAATTTTGTTCAAACTTGGTTATCTCGTGTGTCTCTTCAATAAAGGTCACTGTAATATCTTTCAGAGTTATTGTCTGAATTCCGATATACATGCTGAAAGATACAACTTCCTTAAGTTTGTCTATGAGTGTATATATAGCTTTGAGAAAGTAATATAAAATAGGAACATTTGATTTTTAAAATATTTTCAAATCGACAAAGGTAGACCCAGTATTCTCTGTTCAATTACTGAAGCCATTTCTAGCAACAAACCGATGAAATACAAAGCCTCGGTGTAAGAAAGCCTGGCCTCGGTAATTAAGGGGAATCTTTGACCAATCAATTCTAAAAAAAAAAAAACGCCGACCTTGTAAGAACATGGTTAATTCATGGCGCAGAGTTCATTATTTCGGGGAATGGACATTTTTGTACTCTCGGCAGGGAAGTTTGGTCGTTCAGCAACGTCGGTTGTTTCTACACAATATGTCGTCCCATAGTATGTCGGTGGTCCATGGGAGAACATTGGATTCATACAAATAACCTACAACATTGATTAGCACAACTGTAGTGTATACTGTATTGTGTTGTATTCTATTGTATACTGCATTGTATTGTACTGTATTGTATTATACTGTATTGTATTGTACTGTATTGTATTATACTGTATTGTATACTGTATTGTATTGCACTGTATTGTATTATACTGTATTGTATTGCACTGTATTGTATTATACTGTATTGTTATACTGTATTGTATTATACTGTATTGTATTCTATTGTATTATACTATATTGTATTGTACTGTATTGTATTATATTGTATTATACTATATTGTATTGTATTGTACTGTATTGTATTATACTGTATTGTATTGTACTGTATTGTTATACTGTATTGTATTGTACTGCATTGTATTATATTGTATTATACTATATTGTAATGTATTGTACTGTATTGTATTATACTGTATTGTATACTGTATTGTATTGTACTGTATTGTTATACTGTATTGTACTGTATATATCCCGACAGGCATCAACCTGTATTTCCAGGCTCGAAACTGGCCATACAAGACCGCTTCTCTTCCAGGATGGTGTCTTCCCACAATGACGGTCAACTGAGGTGTCTTGTCCGTATGGATGTCCTCTTCTGGATTGATGTCTACCATATAGAGGGCTGGCCGGGTATATATGGTCCGGAATGAGTCTTTTTGGAACACAAAACGCATTTGAACATATATCATTTTCACGGTATATAATAATTCTTTTTGAGAAATAAATGGAGATATAGATCTGCAAATTTAAAATATAAAAAAAGTAAAAATGCAAATGTAAAGAGAGAGGGATTTGTGTGAGCCCCTCACTCGGTGGGAGGGTCGGTCCGTTAGTGGGCGTGCCGTCCAGCGGTCCTGGGAACAAAGGCGCCATTGTGGGCGAGCGGAAGGCAATGTCGCTGACCTCCGTCAACTGGAGCATCGACAGCCTTCCAGATGATGGCAGTCAATACATGTAGATCTCATCTACAGTAGAACATAATCCATGAGAGGACACTCACGCTAGAGGACACCTCTCTACAGTAGAACATACTCCATGAGAGGATACTCATGCCGAAGGACACCTCTCTACAGTAGAACATACTCCAGGAGACGACACTCACGCTAGAGGACACCTCTCTACAGTAGAACATACTCCAGGAGAGGACACTCACGCTAGAGGACACCTCTCTACAGTAGAACATACTCCACGAGAGGACACTCACGCTAGAGGACACCTCTCTACAGTAGAACATACTCCACGAGAGGACACTCACGCTAGAGGACACCTCTCTACAGTAGAACATACTCCACGAGAGGACGCTCACGCTAGAGGACACCTCTCTACAGTAGAACATACTCCACGAGAGGACATTCACGCTAGAGGACACCTCTCTACAGTAGAACATACTCCACGAGAGGACACTCACGCTAGAGGACACCTCTCTACAGTAGAACATACTCCATGAGAGGACACTCACGCTAGAGGACACCTCTCTACAGTAGAACATACTCCACGAGAGGACACTCACGCTAGAGGACACCTCTCTGCAGTAGAACATACTCCATGAGAGGACACTCACGCTAGAGGACACCTCTCTACAGTAGAACATACTCCACGAGAGGACACTCACGCTAGAGGACACCTCTCTGCAGTAGAACATACTCCACGAGAGGACGCTCACGCTAGAGGACACCTCTCTACAGTATAACATACTCCATGAGAGGACACTCACACTAGAGGACACCTCTCTACAGTAAAACATACTCCACGAGAGGACACTCACGCTAGAGGACACCTCTCTACAGTATAACATACTCCATGAGAGGACACTCACACTAGAGGACACCTCTCTATAAAGGACAGTTTTCATTTGCAAAATTACCATTTTTACCTTTTGCAACTCTCCGGTAAGAGGACACCTCTCCCTAAAGGACACTTTGGCTCTGCAATTAGGTGTTGTCCATTACAAGGAAGTTCTACTGTAATTTTTCTCAAATTCTGACAATTCTAAAAATCAACTTTTATCCAGAGTTCGCGTTAAAAATGAGAGACCCATGATTATCATTAAGTTCACCTTTTTTTTCCAGAACAGGTTGAAATAACTAGCGGTAAGAAAGAGCACTAAAATTCCTGTAAACATTTTCAACCCTTGCAATGTCAATTCTCAACAAGGTAAAGGAGGTTCATTAAAAGATCACATAAACATTTCAACCAGAACAGTCGCCAACAGACGCCCAAAGTCGCTCGCCACAGAGCATTTCGAGTACATTTCCATCCGAACGACTCTCTGAAGCGAAATCAATTTTGAAATATTCCTTTCTCTGTGAGCGCAGCCTCCCTCACACTGATAGAGGAGGGTGTATAGGATGGTTTCATCTGGGGTCGTTCAACTGGCAGAATTTGATGCAAAGATTAATTTATCTGTTTTATTGTTTATTAATATATTGTAACAAAGTATTTATTAATTTTATTATTTTTATTAACAGAGTGGTCATTTTTATGTTTATATTTTGCTACTCTGTAAAATTCCCTCGTGGCTTATCTTTTGTTTACCATTCATAGTTTGTCCTTGCCTGAAATAAATTGATTCCTCCTGAAGTTTTTGTCTTCCCTAATTTTCCACGTGGCAATATGCTCCAAATATAATCGTGCATTATACATAGGCACAGAATCGGCTTATATTATATTCGATATACAATTTAAAATCTAGCAATTTCATTTTAAACCCAGTTCCATTGTATTCACCTGGTTCAAAAATGTATTTATTGGACGAAAGTCGAACTGTTTTCTACATGGGAAGACTTGCAGTAAAATCAGTCGCTAACTTCACGACTATCATGGCCTATACGAAGTGTTCTAAGGACAATAAAGAGATATGAGATGATAAGCCGAGAACCTGACTGGGTCTACGGAACACTACGTGAAGGCGACCTGCGACATGGCAACAAGGCCGTCGGGAACAGCGGCCAGAATATGTGTAAGACTAGAGCAGGAAGGTTCCACAAGTCCTGGCGCTAAACTGGAGAAGAAACGCAGAAGAGAGCGCGCGCGCGAGAAGAGACGCGCCAGAAAGTGGATGCTAGAAGAGACAAATGAAACCTGAGAGAGCTAATGTTAATGAACGGCCTAGAAATACGGAGGTTGGATTCAATGCTCAAGTTTGGTTAGGTCATTCAAGCCTTTTCATTTTTCTTTTGGTGAGTAGTGACTGGCACATACCGTTCAAGTATAGAGTGCGTGTGGTAACAAGCATTTCATTTATAGATATTTAAAAAATGCATTTAAATTAATTAGAAGTGAAAGTTAATCCAATTATCTAATTCATTACATTGTTGCATATAGTCAGGTTGTGTCACAAGTTCTTTCTCTCAACCAGGTTGGTGTGTCGGGAGTCAATCAGAAGAATATAAAATGGAATAATTGAAGTAAGGTCCAACAATGCATTAGTTGTCCATTGTTGAGTTTTCTCTGTCGCTTGTAGGACAAGTTGACTCACAAACAGTGAGGTATCCATTCAGTACTGACTTCACAGGGCCGTCCATGTGAGAGGACATCTCGTTTATATTTGAAGAACACACCACAACATCTGAGACAACTCTCACTGCGAGTTTTATGTCTGAAACATGAATCCAAATATTGCGTGAAGTTGGTTCTAAGGCTGTTCCATCCGTTATTACTGACAGCTATGGAACTTGTTACTGACCACAGGAAGTCCGGGGCACAAATAAAAACCTTTTTGAAACTTTAGAAAGATATAAAGTTAAACCTGTCTATAGCGCCCCCTCTAAATATCGCCTTCCTCTCTATAGCGCCCGGTTTTAAATACGTAGTACGATGTGATTTACATTAAAAGTGACCTCTCTATAACACCCCCTCTCTACAGCACCCTATTTTGGTGAGTCCCAAGAGGGGGCGCTATAGACAGGTTTAACTGTATTCGGAAAAACTGAAATTAGTAACAAGATCTTAGATGTTGAATTTCTATCAATATTTTGAAATACCGAAAATAATAACAAGACGCGCGCAGCATCCTTCGAATTCCCCGATCACGTGCCAAGATTACAAATTCACTTTATAAGGCGGCGGTGGTCCAGTTCTTTCAAAATTGGGATCCCAACGGGAAGTCAGGTGCCCTTCCTCAAACTTTTCCTCGACCTCTCTCAAACAATCGGCGCAGACGATGGTCTCCCAAGGCCGCCACCGCAGCAAGAAAAAAGGGAATGAAATTCACTCAGACGATAAATATGGCTGACCGACAATTGCTGCTTCTTTATATCCATGGGGGATCTTCTGTCAATTTTACAGTCTGGCGATGGACCTGATTCAACTCTGCGTCTGTATAGGTTGATGCTTCTTTATTTATTTTAATTATTATTATTATTATTTGTAATTAGAGTTGTGTTGGCTTCTCTAAAAACATTCTGACATTCTCTAAAAAACATCAGGAATATTTTTACAGCTCGAACTAAAATAAATCAAACAGCACAACAATCGTATGTTTCTAAAATAAAACTAGAACTTTGCTGCCCTTGCGCGAATCATGTATTGCCCAGACGTTCTTCCAACACAAACAGCGCTCGCCATATTTACTTCTTCCGTATGGATGGTACGTCTTTCTGGAATAGAGTGAAATACTACGAGTGATGATACATTCCCCTCGAACAGGGAAAGATAATTTTATCTCTCCATTAATGGAAACAATCTTGTTTTCTCCAATAGAATAAACTGTCAAAGAACGTGACGTAATGTAAAATAAAAACATTCAAGAGAGCCTCAAATAAACCTAAATGGTCTGAACGGAATGTTTGTGGAGAGTGCAGTCACACAGACAAACAGAAAGTCCCGCGGTTGATTGGAACAGAAGTGAACCACGCGGCCGAGGGCCATGGACGTCCCGCAGCCCCAGGGGCCGAGCAATTATTCTCTCCTCAGTTCTGCTGTCGCCATGTATGGACACACATGGCTTGTCGCTGCAGATGGCAAACGTTCAAGTCTACGAGTCCAGATGAACAAGATGGATTATGTAACTATGGCGAGAGGCAGCTCGTCCACGTGGCATCGATATGATTGCTTGACATTGAGCCGTGGTTCACAGCTGGGCCGGGCTGAGGGCAAATTTGACCGCTCTTCGGAGATCTTTACTGTCTGCATTCAAACTTTGATTTAAATGATAATATTTTGTAAAACTTTTAAAACTTAAAACTTTTTAACTAACGTCCCGCGAAATTGTTTTCACAAATTATACCGGTCCGAGGGTCAAAAAAGTTTAGACAGGCTGGTGAAGTTGTCAACTGAAATGTAATCTTCGCTTACTTAGTGATCAAACAGTACACACCTAGACATGCACACACTCGTAGTTCCACCAGGCTCCAGTTATAGAAAAAGAGTTCAAACTTCATTACAGTACAATCACTGCAGTATTCGGAGCTGAGGGGGAAGGTACATGATCTATTTGAATGCAGCAACCTTCAGATCTTACATGGTGTGGACCACAGAAATGATGCTCTACGTGGTCAGACATTTCAAAAATGAGAACAACCCGTTAGTGACCCATCTGATGACTTTTGTTCAATGTAAAATATGATGTGACATATCCCAACCTCTAATGACAGCCTACCTCCTGGAGAGACCAGGGAGATCCTCACATTAGAGGTTGTATAGTTGAGGATGGGATTACTCAGCGTTATTCCCTTCAGTCACACATGGGACGTATTTCTGTGAACTGAAGATCAAAATGCAAGGCTCAATTTATTAGTGATGAGCTTCTTAGCCATTTCGCCACTTTAATCCACCAGATAGCTTCAACTATTTTTGGTTAATTCTGCTTATATAGTCTGCACTTGAATCTTTGGTGATGGCGTTTACTGACACTATGAGAAGAGGATTCTGTAATTGTAGAACTTCGCACAAAGGTTTGTGAGTAGAATACAATAATTCTCCAGCTTTCGTATATCTCATTCCTCGCTATAAATACTTCACCAGGTTGAAACTTTGCTTACAATTGTTCTCCTCACAAGAGGGTCACCTTACAGACACCGCTAGCACGCTGGTGAATTGAATCTCTGACAATAGTTTGTTTACATTGTAGCCGTTGACATTGTTTCTTTCTTTTGTTCTATTTACGAAATTAGCTAATTGTTTACTTTTGTATCAGTTTGTTTAGCAGAATTTTTTTACAATGTTCCGGTAAATTTCACAAATTAGTTTTTTTTTATAGCAGAAAACGAACTGAAGGATAGATCTGTACGTGAGGCTATGACCAAAAAAACATTATGCTCAAGAATGTGATATGGGGACGCAGGATAATCAGCTGAAAGGAAGAAGATAGGTTCCCGCTTTCCTCCCACTTTTATAAACTCCATTGTGATAATTGTGAAATGCTCAAGCACCCGCAGCACCCAAGTTCGGCTGTTGCTTCAATTTCCTTCCCATCTCGGACGTTCCCAGGAGGAGCAATTGTTCCGCGCTGGGCAAACACGGGTCGCTCGTTAACCGCTTTCCTCAAGTGGCGCCTAAATAAAACCTCTCTGGGAACCTTAGGCTGCCTTCTTGGCCTGGCTCATCAATGGCAAACCCTCTCCAGTTTGTTTTTTTACAGCGCCGTTACCAACAGCTCCTTCTGCCTCTGTAGTCACTTGTACAACACACACTTTCTCGTGTCTCTCTTCTATAAATACCTTTGGGATTCTGTTTTCAAAATTGGAGACTTGTGCTTGAATGTAGACAATGAGTCGTTCATCATTGCATCCTTGTTATTGACGGGACAGGACAATCAAGTCGTGTCGATGGCGTCTCAATAGCTCCAAGGACGGGTGGATGGTCATGGCTCAACATGGGAACTGCTGCAGGTGACAAACATCGTGCCAGCTATATATGTTGGAGAAAACTTGGATGCTATTGATGTTAGCATATTTTGTTTCAATTCCGTCCATTTCGGCTCTGGCGGCAACTCTCTACCCGCACTTTCCTTATCGTTAGTGGCGACGATATTATACGATCGCGCAACAATAACTCCACAACAATACCTTCACAACAGTCAACAATAACTCCTCAAAACTCAACAATATGATAGAAGAGGTTCTATGTTAAAAGGTAAGGAGAAACCAGTTTGACCTAGTGCCCTTTCAAGAGGCCTGCTTGTGAGGAGGCCTTTTGGGGGGCTCTTCTGGCTTTAAACATATTTCATAAAGGTTTTCAAAACGGGGGATTCACGTTCACATTTATATGGCACTACGTGAGATTTCAGACTCCACAAGTCCAGCTAACCTGGACCAGAGCCTCTATTTGAAGTATGACGCGCCGTGTGCCTGACAGAGCACGTAGGAGTTCGCTAGCGGAACCACAAGTTATGGAGAGATGAGCACAACAATCGAACAGAGATAAACACAACAATAAAAACAGAGACAAACCCAATAATCAAACAAATATAAACACAAAAATAGTAAATTTATGCCCTTGTTGTATCCAGTTATTTAAAAGGTATTTGCCCCGCGCCAAGAAAGCAATCACGTATGAACATTCTTTTTTCCAACTAGATTAAAGAATCGCGTTTTAGACCTATAATTATAAGGCAACATTAGAGCTCTAATATTGTATTGGATCATTCTGTTTATATATGCTACAGTGAAGGGTGAAATCTTAGAAATGGTATTTAATCAAACTATGGATATATGATTTTAAGACAGTATAATTACGTATAAATATTTGCATAGAGCAAAGCTCTCCCGCAAACAATGAGGATAATAATGATAAAAGACCTAAAATTGTCAGACTGCTAGGAGCATACGTGAGCCTTGTGCCGGGGGGGAGCAGTCTCTTCTCCGGAGATAATAAAATTTAAAAAATCATGACCGTTTTTTTCCCAAATTATTTCACCTGAATAATTTAGAGCAATAATAATTTTACATAACGGACTGATTGACCCACATACCCAAGACTTGACCTCTGAAGTCCCCTACATTTCATATGTAAATTATTTCAGGGACAAATTTGAAAAACAAAAACGCATGACTTTATCTTGACACTCCTCCTTTTTCTTTCTTTCAAATGTATTCCGTTAATTCATGTTTGACGAATATGACCATTTTTATAACAAGAAGAAAAACTTCTTTATATTGTAACATAGTATTTATTAATTTTATTTATTTTTTATTAATAGAGTGGTCATTTTTATATATTATATTTTGCTACTCTGTAAATTTCCCTCGTGGCTTATCTTTTGTTTACCATTCTTAGTTTGTTCTTGCCTTGAATAAATTGTTGCCTCCTCCTGAAGTTTTTGGTCTTCCCTAATTTTCCACGTGGCAATATATATAATATTATAAATTATATACAGTTAAACCTGTCTATAGCGCCCTATTTTGGTGAGTCCCAAAAGGGGGCGCTATAGAGAGGTTTAACTGTTTATATATATTTTTAATATCTCATAAAACAGCGTTTAAACTTTTTATAATTTTTATTTAGCACCACAAATGAGCCAAGTCCACCCCGAAATTCCATCCCAATGGTAGAGAGAGTTAATAAATATTCTTGTAAAATATTTCAAAATGAAACTTTTAATTTCGATGACTGGCAAACCAAGTTTAGAGAGTCATCGGACCCATTTATGTTGTGGGTCAAAAGTAACCAAGCAGAAATATAATTTTTTTAAATTAAGAAGGCATATATTGGGTCAAAAAATCATTCATTTTACCAATATTTCAGTTGGCTGAACGTCAACCTTTATCAAGGTATTATAACATATTTAATGTGTGTCATTAACAAAAATATGTGTGGCGCTGAGTTTGTTGTTGACACACATTAAATATTAACACAAAGCAATAACGCGCCATCTATACATATAAAATGAAAGGATTTAAAAGCACGAATGTTTCTTTTATACATATTACAAACTTCTACTGCCCTTACTGCGATGAAAAGCCCTCCCAATATATTTTTCATCGCATATATTTAACATATGTATATAATCTTTCTCCATTTTTATTTCCCACTTTCATAGGTTCCTCCGTATTGTAACCCCAAGGAGAATCCTCTGTAAGACATGTGTGTCTTAATAAAGGCTTTTGTGTGTGTATATTTTTCATCGCAGTAAGGGCAGTAGAAGTTTGTATTATGTATAAAAGAAACATTCGTGCCTTTAAATCCTTTCATTTTATACACATTAAATATGTTATAACACCTTGATAAAGGTTGGCGTTCAGCCAACTGAAATATTGGTAAAATAAATGATATTTTGATCCGATATATGTCTTTTTAATTAAAGATTTATTTATGGATTGCTCTATTTTCAAAAAGAAATAAAATTGTAAAAAATTAACAACAGGTATGTAGCCACATCAACCATTGGGTTATTTTACTCCTGACGTTTCAGTGACTTGGATTTAAAATAACCATTCCCCTGAGGAGGGGGCAGCGAGTGACTAAAGCGTCGGTAGTTGAAATAAACCATTAGTGGCTGTGTTTGTTCTGAACCAACTTCCAACAACAAATGATCTTCAGCAGCTAGGAATATTGCGACTATAAATGTTCTGCCATACGATATAGCGGGGGTGGGCCGACGAAGAGATGGATGGCCATCATAGCAATCAAGCATATCGTATTTACGCTCGAATCAAAGATGGATCACGTCATTCCTCAGAAATATGGACAGATTAGATGGAAGCTCTATAGATCCATACCAGCCGATGGCTGTTATTACCCCAGAGAGAATGGAAGATTTCGGAGAAGATCAGTCAATAATTGCGTTAAAAGGAATCCGACCATCTACTAACTGGGTGAAGCCTCCTTTGGACGACCTGATTTTCTTTCTCTCCACGGTGTCTACATCTACCTGGAGTTAGTAGTGGCTTCTGGTACTCTGAAAAAAAAAAAAAAAAAACAGAATCCGTGCTTTTAGATCTATACTTTTAGTAAAAGTTAGTCGAATGATATAGCTTGCAGGTGAAAACATCCGAAGCTTCTACAATGTGGCGGTTACAAGAAATACCTAGAAAAAATGCCTTGTGTTTAAAAATGCTATTCAAGAAAAAATGGACATGAGCTTTTAGGACATCAGAATTGCATATAAATATTTGCATCGAGCAATGATCTTCTGCAAGAAATAAGGACAATAATTGTAAAAGACCTAAAATTGTTCACCAAAGATAGAGGACATTGCGACTGGTGTGATAGAGATGCATGGGGACATCTGAGGCTCTTCATTGCACACGACAACAACCTAAAATTGTTAGACAGCATAGAGGCAGCAGCACGTCGCCGAAACGTCGACATTCGATAAGTTGCAATTGTTTGAAGCGGCAACATATTCTTTCTATGTACAAAGAGAACACCTATCTCGTTTAAAAAATACATCAAAAATATCATTTACTTCATAACCCTGTGCAGAACGCAAAGGCGAAGCTGAAATAATGTTCTACATTATTAGCTTGGTCTGATTCAGACAAAAGCAAACTGGTATATGCATTGAATGCATTGTTTTGATGCATTTTTTTAACGAGAGTTATCCTCTTTGCATTGAATATAACTTCCTCTCGCAAAATTAAATTAAATTATTTCTGAATAAAAATATAATATTAAACACTACCAGCCGTTTTTCCATTTAAATGGAGATTTTCTGAGATCAAGAAGTGTTTGACATACGCGGGGTTCAGTTCTGACCGACGTCTACAGAGCAACTGACGAAGGTTTCGGAACTAAGTGAACGTATCAGCACTGTCGCGACATAGTTTTGTTTTCTATTTTGGAAGTAGCTCACAACTTTCGTCAATATCGAATCTTCGTTTACGACATCCCGTATTTTGCGCTGTTTTCCCTTGTGCTTATCCTAACTCGCCTTTCCCCGTATATAACGCTGTCATGTCTAAGATTAACTTTTTGGCCAAGAACTCAGAATTAGCGTTAGCTGTACTCCGAACTGTGTTTATTAGAAATCGCCCGCTGTATGCAGATCCGCTGTGAAGTTGAAAGAGCAAAATGGCTCCGTTCAAAACGTTTTCCTTCAAAGGAAGTTTTAGATGCAGGTTTCTCAGCAGGCGAGCGTGGATTTTGCCACGGCAATGATTGGGCAGAGAGGAATTGTAGAATGACAATTGAGTACCACGGGTAGCCTACATTTGATGAGCTATTTAAAACTTTGTCCTTTTTGTAAGCGTCTGTTCCATATGCAAATGAATTCAGACCATTTACAATCATTACTGAAGAACACGCACGCCCCGCATTAAGCCATCGGCGGAGACCAATCCGTCAAATGACTTCTGTTTTGGATTCTTATCAGTTGGTGCAGGATGTAAATATACGGATAATACCAGCTAGCGTATATAACCCAGCTTTGGAGAACATTCTAAACGATGTCATAACAAATATAGAAGTGTATTTGGAAAAAAATCTGGCTGAGGTAAAAAAAAAAACAAAATGTCCACGCCGCCCGCGGGTGCATCGGGGCGGAATTCCTTGCGGTGTCAGCTTGGATTGCGCCGCAGGGGTCGTCGCTACGGGATATGGCGGCACAGCAGCTGGTACAGAGGCTGGTACAGTGGCTGGTACAGTGGCTGGTACAGCGGCTGGTACAGTGGCTGGTACAGTGGCTGGCACAGTGGCTGGTACAGCGGCTGGTACAGTGGCTGGCACAGTGGCTGGTACAGTGGCTGGTCGTCTAATTTGGATGACGTACTTCGTATGACCCTTTTGCTGTTGACAACGGTGAAATTTCTCCCTGATTCTTCAATATTTATTTGACGTTTGATGAATAAAGAGAGTAGACGGAGCTGATGAACAAGCTACTGGCGCTACAAGAAGGAACGCTGTCAAGTCTGAGAGTTCGAGGATTCGAGAGATGACAGAAGATTTCCATAACCAGAGACTAGCTAAGCAGCAAATCTAATGTGGCTAAGTTTATCTACTTATCTACATATTATATATTAGGGCGCCATCTGTTATAAGAAATTTAAACTACTTTTGACGCCTATGATTCTTTTTGAAATAACACAATTTTCTACTGGCCTTACTGCAGTGATAGAATCTACATTAGAGTTGTGATACTTAGCTATCCTCTGGATACGTAGACTGACTGTCATGTATATCATCTATCTCGTGTATATCTATCTCATGTATATCATCTATCTCATTTATATCATCTATCTCATGTATATCATCTATCTCATGTATATCATCTATCTCATGTATATCATCTATCTCATGTATATCATCTATCTCATGTATATAATCTATCTCATGTATATCATCTATCTCTTGTATATCTATCGTGCTTTGTCCGCCGGATCTCTCTTTACTGAAGAAATACTGGGTGATTGGCTCTCGCAGCACGAGAGAGACATAGACGGGCCATGAGCGGCTTGAATATAGAGACAGATCTCTATGTAGAGAGTTGAGGAAGAGTTCAAATATTTCTGTGGTAAATACAAACCAATAGGGAAATGTTGTCCACAGAAGAAGTTGACGGGATATCAACAATTTAGCAGAAATATAAGGGATGTTACATATAAAATGATTAAAAATGAAAAGAAACTGAAAATAACTGTTTTAGACTATTTATTTAATTTGAACACACTTCAAAGTTTCAACTTCTTTGAGTTCAGCACTTTCAATTTCTAATTCTTTCTGTTTCTATTTGAAACCCCCATTCACACATACGATGTGGTCTGATACTGAAGGTTTGTACATTCCATGTGAACCTATATTTAAAGCTTATATATTCGATATGAGCTGATACTGAAAGCTTAAACTTAGTACATACTATGCGAACTGAAACTGAAAGCTTGTACTTTGTACATACGATGTGAGCTGATACTGAAAGCTTTTAAGTTCGATGTGAGATAATACTGAAAGCTTGTACTTAGTACATACGATGTGATCTGATACTGAAAGCTTGTACTTTGTACATACGATGTGAGCTGATACTGAAAGCTTTTATGTTCGATGTGAGATAATACTGAAAGCTTGTACTTAGTACTTACGATGTGATCTGATACTGAAAGCTTGTACTTTGTACATACGATGTGAGCTGATACTGAAAGCTTGTACTTTGTACATACCATGTGAGATAATACTGAAAGCTTGTACTTTGTACATACGATGTGAGATGATACTGAAAGCTTGTACTTTGTACATACGATGTGAGATGATACTGAAAGCTTGTACTTTGTACATACGATGTGAGCTGATACTGAAAGCTTGTACTTTGTACATACCATGTGAGATAATACTGAAAGCTTGTACTTTGTACATACGATGTGAGATGATACTGAAAGCTTGTACTTAGTACATACGATGTGAGCTGATACTGAAAGCTTGTACTTAGTACATACGATGCGATCTGATACTGAAAGCTTGTACTTAGTACATACGATGTGAGCTGATACTGAAAGCTTGTACTTAGTACATACGATGTGAGCTGATACTGAAAGCTTGTACTTAGTACATACGATGTGAGCTGATACTGAAAGCTTGTACTTAGTACATACGATGTGATCTGATACTGAAAGCTTGTACTTTGTACATACCATGTGAGATAATACTGAAAGCTTGTACTTTGTACATACCATGTGAGATAATACTGAAAGCTTGTACTTTGTACATACGATGTGAGATGATACTGAAAGCTTTTAAGTTCGATGTGAGATAATACTGAAAGCTTGTACTTAGTACATACGATGTGATCTGATACTGAAAGCTTGTACTTTGTACATACGATGTGAGCTGATACTGAAAGCTTGTACTTTGTACATACCATGTGAGATAATACTGAAAGCTTGTACTTTGTACATACGATGTGAGATGATACTGAAAGCTTTTAAGTTCGATGTGAGATAATACTGAAAGCTTGTACTTAGTACATACGATGTGATCTGATACTGAAAGCTTGTACTTTGTACATACGATGTGAGCTGATACTGAAAGCTTTTAAGTTCGATGTGAGATAATACTGAAAGCTTGTACTTAGTACATACGATGTGATCTGATACTGAAAGCTTGTACTTTGTACATACCATGTGAGATAATACTGAAAGCTTGTACTTTGTACATACCATGTGAGATAATACTGAAAGCTTGTACTTTGTACATACGATGTGAGATGATACTGAAAGCTTTTAAGTTCGATGTGAGATAATACTGAAAGCTTGTACTTAGTACATACGATGTGATCTGATACTGAAAGCTTGTACTTTGTACATACGATGTGAGCTGATACTGAAAGCTTGTACTTTGTACATACCATGTGAGATAATACTGAAAGCTTGTACTTTGTACATACGATGTGAGATGATACTGAAAGCTTTTAAGTTCGATGTGAGATAATACTGAAAGCTTGTACTTTGTACATACGATGTGAGCTGATACTGAAAGCTTTTAAGTTCGATGTGAGATAATACTGAAAGCTTGTACTTTGTACATACGATGTGATCTGATACTGAAAGCTTTTAAGTTCAATGTGAGATAATACTGAAAGCTTGTACTTTGTACATACGATGTGAGATGATACTGAAAGCTTTCAAGTTCGATGTGATATAATACTGAAAGCTTGTACTTTGTACATACGATGTGAGCTGATACTGAAAGCTTGTAACTAGCACATACGATGTGATCTGATACTGAAAGCTTTTAAGTTCGATGTGAGATAATACTGAAAGCTTGTACTTTGTGCATACGATGTGAGCTGATACTGAAAGCTTTTAAGTTCGATTTGAACTGGTACAGAAAGCTAGTATATTCGACGTGAACTGATACAATAAAGTTGGAGATATACGGTGTGAGAAGATAGCTGATACAGAAAGCTCACACACTGGCGAGTAGTCGCCGGAAACAAATTTAACGGCCATCTCAACAATGGGCACTCAGATGGTGGCGTGAGAGAATGCTGAGGAGAATTGAGCTCGGAGTTTGATGGACGCCAAGGTATCGTCACGAAAAGGAAATTGTCGCGGACTGCCGCCGGGGGAAGAAACCCACGTTTTAAAGTAAAAACAAAATGGGGTGAGTGAACATGCCGTCACAAAGTACGTCGCAAGGTTTGGGGGGAAATTACCTCAAGTAAGTTAAACAAGAAACAGAATCGTCGAACCTGTTAGGATACATCCGAACTACATATTTTTGTTTGGGATGACCGAGCGAGATGGGCCTGTTGTCTCAGACAGAAGAAACCTACCCTCTGCCGACCAGTAGCCGCAGGGCGTCCAGATGGCCGTTGTACGCAGCCCATGCTGTAGGTGTCATGCCATCCTCATCCGACGTATTGCAGTCCTTCTTGGTGGCCTCGTACAAGGGGTCCAGGTAGCCGTCGCGGGCCGCCCGATGGAACCGCTCGCGCTCCATGCCACCTGGCGCACAGCTGCACGCTCTGACGACTGTAGCACCTGGCCACCAGGCGGCGTCCCTGCCGGCAGCTCCCCGGCTCTAGTAGCGACCTTCCTCTGGGTATAAGGGGGGATTGGGTAGGATGCTCTCTGATAAACTATTTGTCATTTGCTGGTTGGAAGTTTCTTGAAGACAGAGTACACCGCTCCATCAACTAATTTTCAATCGCCTTATTGCCCTGAGGTTGCGGGAGACTCATTGCCACCTTCCTCAGAGAAACATTGGCCAATGAAGAGGTTGGAAATTAGTAGATACAAATGTGGATCTTCTGACAAAATATTTACTTGAGTTTTACTGGGAATATATAATTCTTAAGTTTCATATGTTATCCTCTTTGATTGAACATTATTTTTAGAGAAAAATATATGAAATTCCTATTAAAAAACCGTCCCCCCTCCACCCTTTTTTAAAATAAAACTCTATCACATTTCATCCCAAAATATTCCAATTATAAATGAAAATAATAGTCAAAAACCGATTGTAGCCGACATCTATCTGCAGTTTTATAAAACAGCTCTTCTATGGTTTCAAATGAACAAAAAAAAAAAAAGGAATTTGAGTGTAGTTTAGGGATCTATAAAATAGTGGACCACAACACAAATATACACACGATATTTACTATAATTTAATATACAAAGAGCATACAAAATGAGAGCATTTCAAACCAACAAGACAATATAGGGACAAGATACGAACAGGTACGGTATAATTTACCACCTTAAACTGCCCGGGGACTTCCATATCCCAGCTGTTAGAGCGCAGACGGACATTGGACGGCAGGTTTGGACACTTTCGAATGCCACTTAATCCCTCAGATCTTACACAACGTAAAGATGATTACGAGTAGATATCTAAGTTAATAAAGCTGAAGAAGACTCAATAAGAATTAACCCAGGAAACAAAGAAGTAAATCCATCAAACAACTCACTGTCGGCCAAGTACGTGTCTATCTTCACGTTGAACCAGTGGTGGAACTAGAGCTGTACTCTCTGACAGAGTATTTTGTAATTAATCAACAGATTATTGTTTTTAACATTTTAATTATTTCAATTATTTTATTTCTAAAGCGCTATATCCCGCAAGGGATACTTGCGCCAAACAAGGAGAAAAGTTTATTTACATAAGTTATTTACATTATTCAACGCATGAAAACACTAGAGATCCAGATTTTGTAGAAAGTTTAGAATGTATTTACAAAATGAATTGAACTTTAAATATGTTTTTTTATCGGAAATCAAATTGTTAAGTTCACAAACAACTAGTTCATTCTTATATTTTGTTACTCAGCATCTATCTTGCATTTTCCTCTCTGTTCTTTCATGTAAATAAGTTGATAAAGTTTTGATTAAAATACGTAGCTTTGACAAGTCTCGTGTTTGTCCTCCTAATATTCAACATAAGAAATGAAATGTTTATTCGACACATAAAACAAACTTGTGCTGTCCTTACTGCGATGGAAAAATATTGGGAGGGTTTGGCTGATTAGTAGTGAACCCTCCCATTGCTAGACGTTCGTTTTATGTGTGAAAAAAAAAAGCATTCGTGCTTTAATTTCTTATATATAGAGCGTTATTGATTTATATTAACATTTGACCTGTGACCTTGTTAACGCTCCTATCAAACAAATTATCCCAGCGGCCATACGGACGAATGTGTTGTGCTGTCAACAGCCATGGCAGAATGAAGGCACAATAATTGGCGCCACAGAAACCTTCAACCAACTACGCTGTATTTAGGAAGACAACCGTGAGCGATGGAGCCACAAGTTGAAGCTTCTCTGGTAGACTTGGGATTCCATGGAGTCCATGGCTTAGCGCGGGCCGGGCGTTCCATCCTTTATCTGGAGCGGATCGTGGCTAAATAATGCCAAATATGGCAGGAATGATTCCCCCCGCAAACACTGTGTTGGTTAGTGTAGTAACTGAGAGTATATCGGGATTTTTTAAAGGCGCACATAAAATAAACGTTCCTATTACAGACCCCAGATAGACCGCTACCAATGCATGCTTCACTTTGCGGAAATACCTCCAGTGCGGAACACACTTCCGCATTTTTGTCTTGTTTTCGGTTTTTGAATAAAAACGGTAATGGTTGATTTGCTTTGATGAGAAATACATTTTCTACAATTTGTTATTTTGAGAGTCATGTTTTACTAAACAGTTTATAATTCTCTTGTCAATTCTCTATCTCGGGTGAAAGAAGAAATGGTTAGGTCTTAGTGCTGCGATTGTCGAGCCTTGGTTTGTACAGTAAGCTGACATAGTTCCCTTATCTCCAAGTTCTCAGATTGCCGAACTTTGGGGAAATTCCTGTTTGCAGTCGTCAATGTGTGAGACCGCAATATGGCGCTCTCGCTGTGTTTCTTGGAATTTTGGTTTCCATTGTTGAAAGTTTGTTTTACAAGGTGAGAGTGTTTTACTTGACAACCATAACTTAAAATATGAAACTTATCATAGAATTATAAGTGTTAACTTTGTCTTCACATTTGTCAATTACATATCTCAAGTCCTTTTGCCCCAATAAGATTTGTTCCTCGGTGGGATTCGAGGAGTTTGTGACCGAGGACCACTCTTCAGCCAAGGTAGAATTATAATTTGTAACTCAGTGTTTGATTATTCTTAGGTTTGAATATTAAGACATTTGTGATTTAGAGGGATTCAAGTAAACTTCTGGTCATATCCGTCGATTCGTTGAAATGCCCTCGACTGACCTCTTTGGTGCTTCCATGTTGAATGCAAACCATTGAAAGCCTACGATGCATAGAAGATTGCATCAGTTGCGATTGTATTGTTTAGATTTTCTTCAATTTTCTCCTTAAACCACGCATTGATACTTGTTGCTTGTCTCACTTTCCTTCTCTGCATGCAAGGTGTGGGAATCCAACAAAACTCCGCTATAGCGCGTCAAGTTCGCTAAGAAGGAGGTCCAACTGTATTTATCAAATATGCAAAAATGTAGCACAATGTGCAATGGCCAGGATTATGAATTCAAATATAATAAATGTGTATTCAAAAAAGTGGCTAAAAATAATTTCAAATATATTTTAAAACATTGTAATTATTATTTCCTTTCGTCTTCTTCATTAAAACAAGCGAGTACGCGCTTATTCGGCGGTACAACTGCTAAAATTGGAACAATACAGAGATTAGCATGTACCCTGTGATACCAGTGTTCGGCGGTACAGCTACTACAATAGGAAGATACAGACAAGATTGGCATGGCTCCTGTGATACCAGTTCAGCGGTACAACTACCAAAATAAGGCTGATAGAGAAGATTAGCATGGCCCTTGTGATACCAGTTCAGCAGTACAACTACCAAAATAAGGCTGATAGAGAAGATTAGCAAGGCCCCTGTGATACCAGTTCAGCAGTACAACTACCAAAATAAGGCTGATAGAGAAGATTAGCATGGCTCCTGTGATACCAGTTCAGCAGTACAACTACCAAAATAAGGCTGATAGAGAAGATTAGCATGGCTCCTGTGATACCAGTTCAGCAGTACAACTACCAAAATAAGGCTGATAGAGAAGATTAGCATGGCCCCTGTGATACCAGTTCAGCAGTACAACTACCAAAATTAGGCTGATAGAGAAGATTAGCATGGCCCCTGTGATACCAGTTCATCAGTACAACTACCATGATAAGACTGATAGAGAAGATCAGCATGGCCCCTGTGATACCAGTTCAGTAGTATAACTACCAAAATAAGTCTGATAGAGAAGATCAGCACGACCTATATGCAAGGATGACACGCCAAATCGTGAAGCCTTCCATCAAAACAAACAGAATACAGATGAAGTTTTAGAGGAAAACGTAGGGGCCGCTAGTGATGAGCCTCTATAGAAATTTTTGAATTACGTCCTGAGGTCGAAATAAAGAAATCTATAAATAAAGCGCGACAATTATAGCCACCTTGTGGCACTAACCTGCTCGGTTGACCCCAGTGGAGAGCAAACACCGCCCTGGAGAGTATTTGTCAGGGGCTGCCCCAACACACTCCGTCATCCTCCGTTCCAGTAACTTTGTCCGTCTGGGGCACGTGACGTCACCTTGTTTGTATAGAAATATCTGTGGCGTTCGGCAAGTCCTTCTTCAGTGGCGTCACATGCTCCTTATTGGTAAACAACGACCTATAGCGATCGCCAAAATTGATAACGTTTAGAGAGGAGTGAACTGTGGAGGTACAAGAAATCAGAGAACTCTTGGAATCTCCCCATTTAAACTCTGACGACGCCCTGGCCATCCTCGCGTCTGCAAAGGCTCGTATATATAGGCACTTCCTGACCCTGGAGTTACGGGGGGTGAAAGAAGACCCCCTCCTGGTCTGGAGGAGGACCCTATCAAGATAGTGGAGTCTCCCTCACTCATAATTCATTGTAAATATTACCATTCCCCATTTACACTTATGGATAAAACTTAAGGAAGTGAGAAGTCTTTGATGCCGCCGGGAGACAGAGGCAATTTTGTTCACACTTGGTTATCTCGTATGTCTTCAATAAAGGTCACCGTTAATCTTTCATAGTTATTGTCTGAATCCCGATATAAATGCTAAAAGTACAACTTCCTTAAGTTTTGTTCATGAGTGTATCTTTCAGAGTTTTTGTCAGAATCCCGATATACATGCTAGAAGGTACAACTTCCTTAAGTTTTGTCCATGAGTGTATCTTTCAGAGTTATTGTCAGAATCCCGATATACATGCTAGAAGGTACAACTTCCTTAAGTTTTGTCCATGAGTGTATCTTTCAGAGTTATTGTCTGAATCCCGATATACATGCTGAAAGGTACAACTTCCTTAAGTTTTGTCCATGAGTGTATCTTTCAGAGTAATTGTCAGAATCCTGATATACATGCTAGAAGGTACAACTTCCTTAAGTTTTGTCCATGAGTGTATCTTTCAGAGTTATTGTCTGAATCCCGATATACATGCTGAAAGGTACAACTTCCTTAAGTTTTGTCCATGAGTGTATCTTTCAGAGTAATTGTCAGAATCCTGATATACATGCTAAAATGTACAACTTCCTCAAGTTTTGTTCATGAGTGTAAAGGTACGATGGCACCGGGGCTACAGGGGAGAACAGGCAAGCATGACACCCGTGTGGGGCTCCGTGTAGAGAGGCCAGTCTAGAACCGGGGAGAGAGACACAATATGTATATTCGTATATTCACTCGGATAATTAAATATATTGACGTATAAATAACGGGAAATGCCAAACTATTAAAATTATCAGAGAAGTAATAAATTTAAAGAAAAACTATATTTGTAGCAAATACAAGTAATAACAATGACCAAGTATAAGCTTCGTACACCTACGGACAATGGTATTTACGCACCAAGTAGAAGCACGCTACAAACTATGCAAATATATAGGATGAGACATATATGTTACTGACCTCGGTTTGGTGCGAATGACTGAACACTTGGGATGGGCGCGGCGAGTTTTAGAAGCTGGTTGTTATCATAGATGTTCCTATGATTCATATGGCATATCAGTATGGTTTGGTATTCGGATCAAGATCAGTCAAGTTAGTTATCTCAAGATCAAGATTAGTCAAGTTCGTTATTCGGTTCAAGATCTGTTGGAGTTAGGTATTCAGACCAATATCAGTCGGGTCCTGTATAATTTCAAAATCAGTCGGGCTCGGTATTCAGTTGAATTTCATTAGGTTCGGTGTTCATTTAAAGATTATTCGGGCTTCGATATTTGGTAAAATGTAGTTGGGTTTTGTTTCAAGACCAGTTGGGGTTCGGTATCCGGTTCAGAGATCAGCCGGAGTTTGGTATTTGGTTCAGTCAGTTTCGGTGTTCAATTTGAGACAGTTGGGTTCGGCATGCAGCATTGGTTCGGTATTCGGTTCAAGATCAGTTGGGTTTCAATATTGGGTCCAAGGTCAGTCAGTTCGGTATATGGCCCAAAATCAGTTGCATTCGGTATTTAGTTCAAGACCAGTATGGTTCGGTATTTGGATCAAGATCAGTCAAGTTTGTTATTTGGTTCAAGATCAGTCGGGTTTGTTATTTGATTCAAGATCAGTCAGGTTTGTTATTTGGTTCAAGATCAGTCGGGTTTGTTATTTGGTTCAAGATCAGTCGGGTTTGTTATTTGGATCAAGATCAGTCGGGTTTGTTATTTGGTTCAAGATCAGTCGGGTTTTTATTTGGTTCAATATCAGTCAGGTTTGTTATTTGGATCAAGATCAGTAGATGTTCGGCATTCACACAGTTCAAGTGCAGCTGGGGTTTCATATTCGATTCAAGATCCTGTTTGGTTCTGTATTTAGTTCAAGATCAATCGGGATCGGTATTTGGTTCAAGTTCAGTTGAAGTTCGGTATTCTGTGTTGGATATCAGTTGAGGTTGGATTATCATTTCAAGATCAGCTGGGCTCAGTATCCTGTTCAAGAATATGTGGTGCTTGGCAATCAGTTCAAGGCCAATTGGGGTTCGTTATTCGGTTCATGATCAGTAGAATTCCGTATTCGTTCAAGATAAGTTGAGGTTAGGTTATCATTTCTAGATAAGGAGGGCTCGGGATTCAGTTCAACATTATTTACGTTCAGTATTGGGTTCAAGATCAGTTGGGATCAGAATTCAATTCAAGAACTGTTGTGTTCGGTATTCAGTGAAAACCAGTCGCCTTCGTTATTCTATTCCAGATCAGTCTTTTCGATATTCCGTCTAATAGCAGCTGGGTTCTGTATTCAGTTTAAGATCAGTTAAGTTTCGGTATTCAATTCAAGTTAGTTGGGGTTTGGTATCCAGTCCAATATCAGCTGGGTTGTGTATTCAGTTCAAGATCTCAGTTGGGTTCCGTATCCAGTCCAATATCAGTTGGTTGTGTATTCAGTTCAAGACCAATTGGGGTTCGGTATTCAATTCAAGTTAGTTGGGGTTCGGTATTCAACTAAAGTTAGGTGGGGTTCGGTATCCAGTTCAAGATCTCAGTTGGGTTCCGTATCCAGTCCAATATCAGCTGCGTTGTGTATTCAGTTCAAGACCAATTGGGGTTCGGTATTCAATTCAAGTTAGTTGGGGTTCGGTATTCAACTAAAGTTAGGTGGGGTTCGGTATCCAGTTCAAGATCTCAGTTGGGTTCCGTATCCAGTCCAATATCAGTTGGTTGTGCATTCAGCTCAAGACCAATTGGGGTTCGGTATTCAATTCAAGTTAGTTGGGGTTCGGTATTCAACTCAAGTTAGGTGGGGTTCGGTATCCAGTTCAAGATCTCAGTTGGGTTCCTATCCAGTCCAATATCAGTTGGTTGTGTATTCAGCTAAAGACCAATTGGGGTTCGGTATTCAATTCAAGTTAGTTGGGGTTCGGTATTCAACTCAAGTTAGGTGGGGTTCGGTATCCAGTTCAAGGTCTCAGTTGGGTTCCGTATCCAGTCCAATATCAGTTGGTTGTGCATTCAGTTCGAGACCAATCGGGGTTCGGTATTCAGTTCGAGATCTCTAATGGTTCGATAGTTAGTTCAAGATCATTTTGGTTTTGGTATTCGGTTCAAGATCAGTTGGGGTTTGGTATGCAATTCAAGATCATTTTGGTTTTGGTATTCGGTTCTAAATCAGTTGGGGTTTGGTATTCAGTTCTCTACTCAAATATGTCTCAATCATGGCAGCAACAGTACTTCGAAACTAAATAAAATCAATTGTTACATCTGATGCCTAGCAACCTTGAGAAAGCTCTAACTAGCTTCTTAAGACTGTAAATCACAGAACCCATGGCCTCAAGGTCTTCTCGGCGATCTTCAGTTTGTCTTCCCTAATCTACCCAGCGTGTGTTATCCACACAAATTTATATATTTGTTACTTTATGAAAATGTTTATACTGTTCCAAGAATAGAATTTTTTATGTCAATATACTTTGAACAAGTATACCAAATTTCAGTCTCCTATATGATCTTTAAGTATGATAATAAAATTCCTACAAGATTTATAGACATGGAAGCAAAAGTTGAATATATATATTTTTAAATTAGATCATTATTTCTAAGATGTTTCCATAAGTAATCTCAGGCAAGCTATCCTGGATGTTTCAATGCGATCTAGTTACTTCACATTCTTAGATATATTGTTGGATGAGTACACATTGTACATAGACTAATCATATTTCGCCAACAATCAATACACAGGTCGGGGGCCACAGACACGCTCTGAACGGGATATTCTGTGTGCGGGAAATAGATCAGGGCCAGGAATGACGGCGCCAGAGGCGGCTCTCTAATCGAGGAGGTTGCCAAACAGCTGAAGGGCAAAAAAATGATGAGCCACGGAACCCCGATCATTTTATAAGCGGAAAAATTCAAAATGTATCATCATAATTGTCACTAATTATTTATATTATACAAAAATAAATTCCTAAACGAAAGATGAAACTATTGAAAGGGCTGTTCTCATCACACACAGTGGTGAGCCCTGCTAGCGGTTTCTCCAATTCCCTCTACCAATTATTGTAGGGTCTGTTTCAAATTGAAGAAAATACTCGGAGCTGATGAAATGTCATATTTTACCGATAGAGGGTGCTGTGTTTGTATTCAAATAAATTTGCCAATATAGTGGTGAAATAGAGGCGTTTTAGAAATTAAAAATACACAATGTACAGTTTCAAATTTGTGCATCGTTTATCTCTCTGGAATTGCTAGATCTCGGCAACATGGTTCCGCCGCACACAGCTAGATTTACCAAGAAACAATTTCACACTTTAGAAATGGACAGAGTTCGACAGGGAGGTGACCTTGGAAGGTCGGAGATGTTTGTTTCAAACACAACGCGAGTTTTGTGACAGTTACCGGCCAGTTGTCGTTGGTGAAGTGTCGAGTTACTGACGGCAGGGAGGTGACGTGGGAGGCTCTGCATGAACGCGGCGGCAGCACTTAATGGAAGCGCCGAGTATTTTTAGCCCGGCGTTATTAGCAACCCAATTAAAGGTCTCGGTGTTTCCGGGGACCAAATGTCAACTCGGGGTCGTCTCATTGAACCGTTGTGTTGACTTAGGACCGTGTAGTTGTGTTGACTTAGGACAGTGTATTTCTGTTGATTTAGGAGCGTGTAGTTCTG
The DNA here is from genome assembly GCA_030710605.1 of Cordylochernes scorpioides. NCBI lineage: Eukaryota > Metazoa > Arthropoda > Arachnida > Pseudoscorpiones > Chernetidae > Cordylochernes > Cordylochernes scorpioides. The sequence continues at coordinate 3,572,968 of CP092871.1, read as the reverse complement.
TTGAATTAGGATCCTGCATTTGTGTTGACCTAGGACTATGTAGTTGTGTTAATTTAAGACCGTGTAGTTGTGTTGACCTAGGACTATGTAGTTGTGTTAATTTAAGACCGTGTAGTTGTGTTGACTTAGGACAGTGTATTTCTGTTGATTTAGGAGCGTGTAGTTCTGTTGAATTAGGATCCTGCATTTGTGTTGACCTAGGACTATGTAGTTGTGTTAACTTAAGACCGTGTAGTTGTGTTAACTTAAGACCGTGTAGTTGTGTTGACTTAAGACCGTGTAGTTTTGTTGACTTAAGACCGTGTAGTTGTGTTAACTTAAGACCGTGTAGTTGTGTTGACCTAGGACCATGTATTTATGTGTGTTGACTTAAGACCGCATGTAGTTGTCTTGAGCATGAAGCAGTGGTTAGCTAGTGTTGTATTGACACCAGCTGCCTGTAAGATTGGTTGAGGTAACCACTCGGTTGGGTTGTCAAATTATTTGACAAACATAAAGCAGTTTCAATCTTCTCAGTTATGCGGGAAGAATGTTGTTTGTTTGTTAAGTGAACTCCCACGTCATTGGACGAATGTGGCCATGTTTGAATATAAAAGAGGGTTGAAACGGGATGCGAGGAGTCGTGGAGTGGTGATCAAGTGGAGACGCTTAAAGCGTTCTCTGTGTGCTTGTCTGGTATGCTTGTCTGGTATTCTCCTCGTTTACCTGTGTAACCCCGGTCCGCTCCTTATCAACGCTGCAAATAAAATATACTGTTTTTTTATTTTACAAATAGTTTTTTTATTTATCTTCTTTTTATTGTTGGTGTTGTACTCTTGAATGTACGTTTTCTGTGAATTAAGTTACTCTTAGAGTAGGCTCTAGTTTATTGCTTTTTGTGTGATAACATGTAAAAGTAACTTTTGTCAGGATAGGTTTCTAGACATGCTGTGGAATGTGCCAAGATATTTTTCGTTATTTTACTGGGTCAATAAAAATGAGTTGCCGGGCTAGCACTGGTCCATGGTCAAAATACAAAGTATTACTAACTTTGTGGCAGAGCTACCAATAATCTGTTTCAAAATAAATTACAAAATCCTAGAATATATATAGATAATCACTTTCATGTTCAGGTTTACATAATGGGTAAGTTCTATATTACAACTGGAGGATTGTGGGTGACTAGAACTTAGAGGTGTGAGATTTTTCCTGAGGCATCGTCTCCTCCAGCTGCTGCCATTCCCAGCCCACATCACGGCCTCCCTGGGAGACTGACACCCAGCGTCAGAGATTTATCTTTAATAGCAGCACCTCTCTCAACAAACTCCCTCAGTTACACTTTAAAAAATCAAATGATTCCAAGGATTTTAAATAAGAGGTAGAAAGTAACATAGGTAGAGTCTTGTTCCAAAATCACTTTATTAGGTACCTGCTCAAAAAAAGCAACCTAGTTTATGATATTTGCAACAATGAAGGTGATTCGCATATTAAAAAGACATTTTTTTCTATATTGTTTTCTAATGTGTTAAACGTATTTACACAAGCTTGGCCTTAAATACCCATTTCTTGATTCCTCAAACCAAAAATATTTTTGGTCGCAGTGGTACAGACTGCTCCACGCTGACGAGCGTAAACAGCGCGAAACGCATTCCTGGGTGGCTTTTCCTGATTTATCAAGAAATTGGGTTGGCCAAATATTAGGGAACAGGTTAAATCAATGTTTAGTTGATTTCTGTTCCACTAGATGGCGCTCTGCCATCTAAAAAGCACATGTGCTCCTGGTATGCCTTCATTATTATTAAACAAAATTCTATGAAATAATTCCCTGTATCAATTAGAGCAAAATCAATCATTTCTCCAAGGCAAATATATGTGAAACAGTATCCGATTATATTTACCTCGTGTTTTATTGGCGTACCATTTTACCAGGTTTTCTCCTAACTCCGCCTTTGCCGGTCCCAAGCCCGGACGAAAAAGGAGGAGGGGAAGCAGTAACAAGCTCACTAAAACCTGGGCTCAGCTGGCCCGGCTGATAGTACTCTGTAAGGGCTCCTAATCCAGGGATACAGGATGAGCAGCGTTTGTACTCCATGTTAGGAGCAGCTGCACATGGCGTCTGTTCCTCATGTCAGAGATGGTCATTTCTTTTGGAGCCAAGTCGGCCTGCCACTGAGTAGTGCTTCCAGTCTTAATGACAAAGGCAGACGCATTCTACTTCACCCAGTGTGGAGATAAGAAAGAAGAAGATGGTTTCTCCTGTAGAAGGACGTCCATGCCCGAAAGCTAGAGAACAATAAAAATGTTTTGAAAAGATACTTTTCCCTGGAGGCATGATTAATTTTGCTCATTAAGCAAAATTTTAACGCAGGATTCGATCGCGGTTCATGGCTGTTGGGAATCAAGGGTGTTACCTTCTTGTCCACCGACTTATAGGTAGAGTCACACCTCAGTATTTGTGGGCGACTGCTGGCATAACCACAGTTAGAACATTTCGGACTTTGAAACTTTAGGATGTTGGGTGATGTTATAAAGCAGGCTGTCAGAATGATGTTCTACTGTATACGCCTTGAGAAAATTAAAAAAATTGTTTTGCAGAAATAAAAAGATAAATGGATAAAATATTGTAACAAAGAAAATTAGGAAAGACAAACTTCAGAATGACACAGCAATTTATTTGAGGCAGAATCAAATTAAAACTAATAAAATAGCAGAGAGGCAATGAGAACATTTTAGTGTATCAAAATACAAATATCTAAATTTAAAAATATTTTCATAGAATAATCTGCTACAATATAGGGGTAAATGAAATGTAGGGAAATATATGCAGTTGTATTAAAAATAAAGAAAGCATATCCTGACCAGGAGCACATGTGCTTTACAGAAGGAAGAGTGCCATCTGGTGGAAAAGAAATCAACTAAACATTGATTTAGGCTGTTCTCTGATATTTGGCCAACCCGATTTCTTAATAAATCAAGAAAATCCTGTAAAGCACATGTGCTTCTGGTCAGGATATGCTTTCTTTATTTTTAATATCAACACCTGACCCACTTATTTTTTTCTATTGTTTTTTCATATAGTTATATATGTATAAATTTCTTCAGCAAGGAAGGTTTCCCCACCTTGAGAGAGTTCTCCTCCAGACAAGGTCTTCACTCCTCAGTTCCACGCCGATAAAGTACTTATAGATGTGGGTCTTGGCAGACACCAGGAATGTCATCATTCAGGCAGAAGATCTTGATGTTTATAAGTACAGTGTCTGGGTTATTTGCCAGCTGATTGGTTCTCTCTTAAACATGATTCCTAACATCCAATCAGCATAAAGTCAATCAGCCAATCTGTGTACAATTTTTCCTTAGCTCAATGGTTATATAGAGAACCAAGGTGTACTATAAATGGATTGAAATTACAAATTTCCTTTTTAAGCACAAGGTAATAAGACCAAATCAAAATAAATAAATAGTATGTTATCACTGGTCTTATTACCTTGTGTTTATAATCTATAATCCAAATTGTGCCTTATCAAATTTCCTTTTTTGTTGTCGTTGCATAAATATTTCTGTCACTTTATTTGTACTTTGAAAAACAAAAATTTGATATCATATATAATAATACAGTGGACCCTCGGTTTACGAGCACCTTGGAGTACGAGCTTTTCGCAGTACGAGCAAAATTTTTTGAAAAATTTTACCTCGGATTACGAGTGAAATTTCGCATTACGAGCAACTCGTGATGGTTGCCCGTAATCGTGATGGATGAAAATTCACTGGGATCCCTCCCTTCAGATCAGATTCAGGAAATATGTAAAATGTGGGAAACTGTGCAATTGTTCGTAGCAAGAAGAATTGCCCGAGTTTCAATTATTAAAAATAAGAAATTAGTTTCGCACTACGAGCGTTTTGGAGTACGAGCATGGCTCTGGAACGGATTATGCTCGCAAACCGAGGGTCCACTGTATTAAAAATAAAGAAGGCATTTCCTGACCACGAGCACATGTCCTTTTTAGATGGCAGAGCGCCATCTAGTGGAGCAAAAATAAACTAAACGTTTATTTAGCTTGCTCCGTGATATTTGGCCAACCCAATTTCTTGATAAATCAAGAAAAACCATCCATGAAAACGTTATAATAATATATATTATTCTTATTTTTAAAGGATTATTAATTATAAGGATCTCTTTATTCTGTGATGGTAAATTTTAACAGCGTAAGATCAATTACATCTACACTATTTGGTGCATTTAATGTTCAAATATAATTTGTTTGTTATCTGTAACGTGTCCTATAGTTAAGTTGAATTGAAATCTTAAATAGCGCATGTAGCAGCAGTAAGAAGAGCATTGATTGATCCAAGTACTATCCTCTAGGGGGTCAGTGGAAGGATGGTCTAAACCATTGGTTTTCAACCGCTACGACCCGGGTTCGATTCCCGCATTGGGCACTTTTTTCTGATAAAAAAAAATGCTCCAATGGCCCTCGATTCTTGCAAAAGTCCAATCCCACCAGCGGATGCAAGTAACCAAACGGGGCTCTGGCACATTTGTAAGTGCAAAGTCTAACTGCTTTTCACATGTGTAGACATGTGGTGTACTTACAGTAAAAGCAGTCACCTACCCAGCATGATTATCATGGCCTGTACCATGTGTATTAGGGATAAGCAAAAAAAAAAAAAACACCTATCCTCTAAGCTTATATGGCTGTAGATTTGTTGAACAATTCATGTGCCAGGCATATAAACAGAATACAATAGTATATGCAGGCAGAATTATATGGTACCCTTGGCAGAGCTGACTGCTATAGGGCGCGTCCCCAGGTGGCGGATAGGGGAACGACCTTCAGATATGAAGGCCAGCTGCGAAACAAGCAGAATAACTCTGACGAATAAGCAGTCGCGGACCAACAGCAGCATTGTTAGAAGAGGAGTAGACCTCTTTAAAAATCCTGACTTCAACTGACCCAGTTGATAGACCTCAGCAAGGGTCCCACTCCAGGGATACGGAGGAGCTGCGTCTGTACTCATGTTAGAGTCGGCAGCAAAGGCGTCTGCTTCCATGTTAGGAACGGCCTCAAACTACAGGCAAAGTCAGACTTTCACCAAAGTGTGCCTGGATCATGGTGCCATGATCAATGAAAGCTGCACCCCTACACCCCAACCTTTGGGAGAGGCCGCTGCTCATCATAAAACAGCTCGAGGAGCATGAACTCATGGAATTCGTGTAATCTTTACACAAGGGGATAAGAAACAACAACAACATTATATGGTAGATCAAACAACGCTGAGAGGGTTCACCATTGATGAGCCAGGTCCTCCTAATGTTTTATCATTGCAGTGAGGATGAAAGTAGCTTGTTGCTGTTAGTGTCCATCAAGTCGACATTTGGTGACAATATGAACAAATATTCTCCTATAAGAACAGTAGGTTGATATTTTATATTTGCAAAATTACAAAAAAAAGCAATAAATTATATCATTTCTGGTATAAAGTTGCCATTGGAATCAAAGTTACAGGAGTTGAACTATTATGGAAATTTTCTCTGGAAAAAAAGGTTGTTGTGTCCAATGAAGAGCCTCAGATGTCTCCATACATCTTTATCACAGCAATGTCCTCTATCTTGGGTGTGTAAAGCTGCTGCTCTGGGTCCATGTCAATTTTCTGCAAGGCTGCGGCCATTGCTGGGCATGAGAATATGTGGGTAGGTGTTAGTTCCACACCAGGACAGTTCTGGAAAAATATCAGTGTTTAAATAAGGTATCTATATACGAATTGGTATCTACACTCATGGGCTAAACTTAAGGAAATTTGATGTCACCAGGCATCTATTTTTTTGAAGGAGACAGAGGTTGATCACACTTGGTTATCTCGTGTCTCTTCAATGAAGGTCACTGTAATATCTTTCAGAGTTATTGTATGAATCCTGATATACATGCTGAAAGGTACAACTTCTCTAAGTATTATATTATTTTGATGAGAGAGGTGAAAATTCTTTTTATAGATCCTGTCCTCCAAGCAAAATTTCCATCCAGATACCATCATCAGATACTGGGTGGATAGAACACAGTATGTTGTTGTTTCTCATCCCCTTGTGTAAAGATCACACAAATTCCATGAGTCCATGCTCCTCCAGCTGTTTATAGACAGTGTTGTTTCTCATCCCCTTGTGTAAAGATCACACAAATTCCATGAGTCCACACTCCTCCAGCTGTTTATAGACAGTGTTGTTTCTCATCCCCTTGTGTAAAGATCACACAAATTCCATGAGTCCATGCTCCTCCAGCTGTTTATAGACAGTGTTGTTTCTCATCCCCTTGTGTAAAGATCACACAAATTCCATGAGTCCACGCTCCTCCAGCTGTTTATAGACAGTGTTGTTTCTCATCCCCTTGTGTAAAGATCACACAAATTCCATGAGTCCATGCTCCTCCAGCTGTTTATAGACAGTGTTGTTTCTTATCCCCTTGTGTAAAGATCACACAAATTCCACGAGTCCATGCTCCTCCAGCTGTTTATAGACAGTGTTGTTTCTCATCCCCTTGTGTAAAGATCACACAAGTTCCATGAGTCCACGCTCCTCCAGCTGTTTATAGACAGTGTTGTTTCTCATCCCCTTGTGTAAAGATCACACAAGTTCCATGAGTCCATGCTCCTCCAGCTGTTTATAGATAGTGTTGTTTCTTATCCCCTTGTGTAAAGATCACACAAATTCCATGAGTCCACGCTCCTCCAGCTGTTTATAGACAGTGTTGTTTCTCATCCCCTTGTGTAAAGATCACACAAATTCCATGAGTCCACGCTCCTCCAGCTGTTTATATACAGTGTTGTTTCTCATCCCCTTGAGTAAAGATCACACAAATTCCATGAGTCCATGCTCCTCCAGCTGTTTATAGACAGTGTTGTTTCTTATCCCCTTGTGTAAAGATTACACAAACTCCATGAGTCCATGCTCCTCCAGCTGTTTTGAACCTGAGTTGATAAGCAGCGGCCTCTCCCAAAGGTCTTGTTTAGTACATCTTATGCAACCTTAAATGTGTTCTGGAGCTGCAGGTGCCAAGCTACATTTTGGGCAAGCGGAGTAGATTTTGTTGTTATTTTCTATCTTCAATGGCTTGAGATGACCTGTTTTAAATCTGTTGTTGTTAAATGTGTTGTTTGATGCTGTCTGAGATTTGAAGATCCTCCTGTGTCCACTCCACTGTACCAACTGTGCTTAGGTGGGATCCTCCAGTTCTTGTTTATACACAGTATGTAGGGACTCAAGTCATGGGGCAAACAAACATTGATCTAGACAATGGACTAACAAAAAGCACATTTATTTATCAAATCGTAAGCTCAGATGAGGGGGATGAGGGAACGTCGCACAGGTGGAAGGGCCAGGTCCAGCGGGGACTTTCCCTCCTGGAGCACAGATGTTGGCTGAGCCAGACAGACAGACAGAATGACCTCCCTCACCTTGTTGACCACAGTGGTGCTGGCTCCGGCTGAGATCAGCATCTTGGCCACCTCTGTCCTTTCCTCCTCACAGGCCAGGTGGCTGCACACCCCATGGTATGGAACAGTGTATGGACAACCCATGGTATGGAACAGTGTAGGGACAAACAACCCATGGTATGGAACAGTGTAGGGACAAACAACCCATGGTATGGAACAGTGTATGGACAACCCATGGTATGGAACAGTGTATGGACAACCCATGGTATGGAACAGTGTAGGGACAAACAACCCATGGTATGGAACAGTGTATGGACAACCCATGGTATGGAACAGTGTATGGACAAACAACCCATGGTATGGAACAGTGTATGGACAACCCATGGTATGGAACAGTGTATGGACAACCCATGGTATGGAACAGTGTATGGACAACCCATGGTATGGAACAGTGTATGGACAACCCATGGTATGGAACAGTGTAGGGACAAACAACCCATGGTATGGAACAGTGTATGGACAACCCATGGTATGGAACAGTGTATGGACAACCCATGGTATGGAACAGTGTAGGGACAAACAACCCATGGTATGGAACAGTGTATGGACAACCCATGGTATGGAACAGTGTATGGACAACCCATGGTATGGAACAGTGTATGGACAACCCATGGTATGGAACAGTGTATGGACAACCCATGGTATGGAACAGTGTAGGGACAAACAACCCATGGTATGGAACAGTGTATGGACAACCCATGGTATGGAACAGTGTATGGACAACCCATGGTATGGAACAGTGTAGGGACAAACAACCCATGGTATGGAACAGTGTATGGACAACCCATGGTATGGAACAGTGTATGGACAACCCATGGTATGGAACAGTGTATGGACAACCCATGGTATGGAACAGTGTATGGACAACCCATGGTATGGAACAGTGTAGGGACAAACAACCCATGGTATGGAACAGTGTATGGACAACCCATGGTATGGAACAGTGTATGGACAACCCATGGTATGGAACAGTGTAGGGACAACCCATGGTATGGAACAGTGTATGGACAACCCATGGTATGGAACAGTGTAGGGACAAACAACCCATGGTATGGAACAGTGTATGGACAACCCATGGTATGGAACAGTGTATGGACAACCCATGGTATGGAACAGTGTAGGGACAACCCATGGTATGGAACAGTGTATGGACAACCCATGGTATGGAACAGTGTAGGGACAAACAACCCATGGTATGGAACAGTGTAGGGACAACCCACGGTATGGAAGTGTAGGGACAACCCACGGTATGGAACAGTGTAGGGACAACCCATGGTATGGAACAGTGTAGGGACAACCCATGGTATGGAACAGTGTATGGACAACCCATGGTATGGAACAGTGTAGGGACAACCCATGGTATGGAACAGTGTATGGACAACCCATGGTATGGAACAGTGTAGGGACAAACAACCCATGGTATGGAACAGTGTAGGGACAACCCACGGTATGGAAGTGTAGGGACAACCCATGGTATGGAACAGTGTAGGGACAACCCACGGTATGGAACAGTGTAGGGACAACCCACGGTATGGAACAGTGTAGGGACAACCCATGGTATGGAACAGTGTAGCGATAACCCATGGTATAACTGGATGGAACAATATGTAATTTTTAGAAAAAGTAATTTGGAGCAAGATCTGGTGAGTATGGGGTATGAGGAACTTTGTTCTTGGCCAAGAAATTCAAAATTGCAACAGCCATGAGATCAGGCATTGTTGTGGTGAACACAATCCTGAGAACCACATTTTCTGGTCGTTTCCTCCTCATGGCTCCCCGTAGCACCACAAAACATGGATATAGACATGCTGTTTGTCCTACAGGAACAAAATAATGGTAGAGCAGATATTTATGATTAAAAAAAGGTCACCAACAGAACCTTGAGTTTGGATTTTGAGAAGTAAGCCTTCTTTGGTTTTGGTTCTTCTTTTGATTGACATCTGGTTTCTGAGTCATAAACCCCACAATCTAATCTCCATTATCACTTTTTGAACCATTCATTGATAAGGCACAATTTGGATTATAGACTAAACACAATTTATTTATTTGGTCTTATTACCTTGAACCATTCATTATCAACTGCAACCATTTCAAGCATTACTCACATTTTTCTCTGGTTTAGTTTGAGTGCGAGATGGCTAGAGAAAAATTTGAAGAACTTCTTTATCATTTGCAGATTGTTTTTTTTTTTTTTTTTTTAGCTTATCCCTAGTACACATGGTACAGGCCATGATAATCATGGTGGGTAGTTAGCGACTGCTTTTTACTGTAAGCGCACCACATGTCTACACATGTGAAAGCAGTTTGACTTTGCACTTACAAATGTGCCAGAGCCCCGTTTGGTTACTTGCACTCGCTGGTGGGGTTGGACTTTTGCAAGAATCGGGGGGCCATTGGAGCATTTTTTTTTTTTTAAACAGAATAAAGTGTCCAATGCGGGGATCGAACCCAGGTCGTAGTGGTCGTAAACCAAACGGTTTAACCAGCCTTCCACCGACCCCCTGCAGATTGTTGTGAATGATGGAAGGAACTAAGCCCATCAATAGACCCACTCTCCCTGAATATATTCTTCTTCTCTACGGGTCTTCTGACTCTTGGAGCATCTTGGATTGAGCTCCCTCTCTTCATCCATTTTTAAAGCAATTATACCATTCATAAACTGCAGTTTTCTTTATTCATGTCTTGCCGAATGCCTTTCAAAGAATTAAAAACAATTCTGGGGGGTCGGTGGAAGGCTGGTTAAACCGTTTGGTTTACAACCACTATGACCCGGGTTCGATTCCCGCATTGGACACTTTTTTCTGTTAAAAAAAAAAATGCTCCAATGGCCCCCGATTCTTGCAAAAGTCCAACCCCACCAGCGAGTGCAAGTAACCAAACGGGGCTCTGGCACATTTGTAAGTGCAAAGTCGAACTGCTTTTCACATGTATAGACATGTGGTGCGCTTACAGTAAAAGCAGTCGCTAACTACCCACCATGATTATCATGGCCTGTACCACGTGTACTAGGGATAAGCAAAAAAAAAACATTTCTGTAACTGGAATTATTTTTTTACACAGAAACATATTAGTCATTCACAAATTTTAGGCATCAGAAAATCACACACTGATAGCAAACAGAACTGAGTATATTATGAGAACATAAACACAAGGTAATAAGACCAAATCCAAGTAAATAAATAGTGTGTGATGTTTCGGTAACAGCGCTGTTACCATCACACACTATTTGTTTATTTGGTCTTATTACCTTGTGTTTATAATCTATAATCCAAATTGTGCCTTATCAAGAACATAAGAATGCTTGTGGTCTTTAAGATTTAATGTTGAGAAATTGTAAACACATGTTACATTTAACTCTTGATTAGAAATCAACGTTCTTCCCTGATTTATAATATTACTAGCCGAATGACCCGGGCAACACCCGGGTTTTACCCGATTAAATGTTTTTAATTCAAATACCGCCGTGGATTTCACTCTTGTGAAACGTCCCGCTCCAAACTTTGCGTGTTTTAAAATATAAAAATTTTCACAAAGATATTTTAAAATTCTATTATTTTGATTTTCAAATACTATTCGTTAGAATTATAAATTGGCGCCGTGGATGTCACTTTTGTGAAACGTCCCGCTCCAAACTTTGTGTCTGAGAAGCGATATTTTTAGAGAGAGATGATCTGGCTTTGTGTCTTCTGCTTGAATGATGTTGTGTTCTCTATCTAACAAAAATAGCACTTGACTAACACTATAAGGTATAAGCCATTTATTTCTACAAATAAGATACTTTCACTCTCCTCTTACACTCTATATACATCCAATCATTTTTACATATTTTATTTTCTATCAGAAAATTAATACATATTTACATATATGCTGCATTTTTTCTTTAAGAATAAAATTTGCATATGGAATCATTACAGCACCCGCCACCGAAGATCCATCATCACTCCTGAGATGATTTTATTTCCACGGTGGTTCCCTTTGTCCGGATGTTGAAAGGCTGGACATTGGATATATGAGCGGTTCTGGTCTGACGATTATGGAAATAGTATTCTATGTACTTAACCAGACCGTCCATTACAGTTACACGACATACTTCATGTGGTCCAGTCTGGTGCCATTCTTTTCCTTTCCTTTCATGACGTACCAGCACATAATCTCCAACCTTTAGCTGAGGTGGTGATCTTCTTTGTTTTCTATTATAGTAAAATTTTAATACAAAGCAATAACGCGCCATCTATACATATAAAATAAAAGGATTTTAAAGCGCGAATGTTTCTTTTATACATAATACGAACTTCTACTGTCCTTACTGCGATGAAAAAATATAAAATTTTGTTTTTTTGTCGATATTGGTGTTGTCCTTCTTCGTCTCTCTCCTTTTCTTCAAGTTGGCAACTTATACCAAGCTCATCATCAGCAGGTAAGCGTGGAGATTGCTTTGTATATTTAAATATAGGCGAGCAACCCAGATAAGAATTGTAGGAGCGGTTATGATACCGAATTGCTTCCTCTAGCCAGGACTTCCATCCTCCTTTGAAATGAGGGTAACAGGCGAGAAAGGTCTTTATTTCTCTTATGGTTCTTTCCGCCAGACCATTTCCAGCTGGATGATAGGGAGTTGTCGTGATCAGTCTTATGTTTTTAGATTTTGCCCATTCCGGGAATTTTCCACGAACAAAGGACTTTCCTTGATCTGTAATTATAGTGCGCACTTTCTTAAGATTTTCATGTTGTTCGAAATAATTTATCAATGATCGCCCATCTTGTTTTATAGCGTTATCCTGGGCTAATCTTGTTGCTTCATCTATTACTATTAAAAAGGTTGATCTAGCATCTCCCTTAGTTGGAGCTTCGGCATAATCTAAATGCACAGTATGGAAAGGCTCCTGTGATTGTGGCGGCAAGCTCATATGATTTGGTCTGTACTTGTATTTAAACTTGACCTGTTGACAAACAGGGCAAGAGGCTATGTAACCGCGTATATCATTTTTCATCTTATACCAGTAGAATCGCTGCCTTAATTTATGATAGGTTCTCAAAAACCCAGAGTGGCCACCTTAGAGAGGATCATCGTAATATAAGAGCAAGATAGAATCTCTATCCTCGGGAGGAACCAAGTACTTGTTGTTATCTCTGAGCTTCAGATCAATGCTCCAATGATTAGTCCATAATATGGATTCATTTGGATCTGTGGGAGAATCAATGCCCAATCTCGACAAAGCGTCTGCATCTTGTAATTCCTTTCCGGATCGGTGATTAATATTAATTTCAAACGAACTAAGGAACAGTTGCCATCTGGCAAGTCTGTCTCTGAGATTTCCGCAGGAAAGCAGTTGAGTCAACGCGCGGTGATCGGTGTGGACTGTAAAAGGTTTACATTCCAAATATGCGCGGAAATGTTTAACTGCTTTCAACACAGCAAGACATTCCTTTTCGGTAACAGAATAATTCTGTTCCGCTCTAGTAAACGTATATGAATAATAACTTATTACTCGTAATTGTAGGTTTTTCTTTTCGGTAATATCTCGTTGGTATAATACTGCTCCCGTTCCATAGTAAGAAGCGTCGGTAGACAGCTCGTATTGAAGGGAACCATCGGGAATCCTTAAAATCGGGTTGGATGTAATCAGGGCAAGTAATTTCAAATACGACTCCTCACATTCTTCTGTCCATGTAAAAATGGAGTCTTTTCTTTTCAAGGCATCCAATGGTCTTATTATCATAGCATAATTCGGTATATACGGCCTGAAATGCCCAGTTAAGCCAGTGAAACATTGTAGGGATTTCAAATTGTAAGGCCTCCTCATATTCTTCACCTTTTCAATCACCTGATCCCTCATGTGTTTGAAATCGCCATTTATTATTCTTCCTAGTAACTCCACTTGAGGAACGCAAAACTGACATTTCCCCAGGTTAATGGTCATATCAAATTTGGCCAGTCTAGTGAGAATCTTGTAGGATAGGGCTGCACATTCTTCTTTAGTGGGTGCACCACAACAGATGTCATCAATATAGACAACTACTCTTTGATCTAGCAGATCCCCCAATATTTCAGTCATTATGCGTTGGAATTTGGGAGGAGAATTTTTCCAACCAAACGGTAACCTCGTGAATTCGTACAGACCTTCTTGTGTTACAAACGCAGAAAATTTTCTGGATTCTCTAGTTAGTCCTATTTGCCAAAATCCGTCTCATAAATCAATTTTTGTAAAATAATGGCAACCCCCAAATCAGTCTATAATCCTATCAATGCTGGGAAAGGGATCCAAATGAGTTTCCTGATTGAGCCTTCGATAGTCCTGACAGAGTCTAAAGGAGGAATCCTTTTTTGGAACAAGTACGCATGGTGATGCAAACTCTGAGGTAGATGGAACAATGATTCCCCGGTCAAGCATTTCTTTAATTTTATTAGACATCCATTTTCTTTTGTATTCAGACGTTGAATATGGTTTAGACCGAATAACATTGCAATCAGGTTTCAACAAAAAGTCCACCTCAAATTTTGGGACCTTAATCCGAGAAAATTCACAAAGACTTGGGAAGTTTTCCTGAACATCATTAATCGTAAATGCATATTCATTAGCATTCAAGGCCAAACATTTGATGTTATCAGAATGAAAATCCCATTGGATTTTGAAATTTTTCATGGTTGGCTTTCCTAGCAGAATCTCGAAAGGCATCTCTTCAAGAATTACTGCAGTTACCTCGATTCTACGATTATCTGCTTCAAGCTCAAGGTCAATACATTCAGATGCAAAAATGCTATTATGATTTATAGTTGTTAATTTTGTCTTTGCCGGATAACTTTTCCAGCCAAACTTTTCTAGAGTGTTTTTTCGAATCAAATCAATAGATGAGCCAGAGGATCCAAAAATGCATTTAATTTTACTCCATTAACATTAACCGGAAGCATTGAGTTAGGGCAAAAACAGGAAAAGTATAATACCCTTTCTGACGGAGGGAAAGCCCAACCCTCATTTTCTAGTTTTTTGGAAGTGTGCTTTTCTAATGGGCGAATGGAAGGCCTACATCTCTCAAGAACTTTTCTTAATTCCATAGTGGTGGAGAATGGGATCACAGCCAAACGTTGTTGCATTTCTTCTGGTAGGCCGTGCAAGATGCCAGTTATCAAGATTCTCTCTGAAGCTCCCGGCAAGCCCAGCTGAAGTAGCCTCAGTTTTTTATAAAAATAGTCCACATAGGAGCCAATGCGATATTGCCATTTAACAGCTTTATCAAATCTGGAGATGGGATCCTCGCGAAACGCCTCAATGAAATCATTCTTCCATTCCTCCCAATCTCCATCTGCTACTTTTTTATCTTGGCAGTCATACCAAAGCAAGGCGGTATCTTCTAAGAATGCACGCATTCCATTTACTTTAGTTTGAGAAGATTTCCAGTTATTATTCTGGCAGATAATTTCATAATTTTGGATCCAAATCAACGGATCAACATTCTTTCCATTAAACCTTTCAACTTCCATTTTAGCCATCCTCTCCTGTCCCGTGGCCAGATGCATCTCTACAAGTTTATTAAGAAACTGCTGTTGGTTATTTAGTACAGTAACGAGTGCAGCGACGTTGGGCTCGACTTGAGAACTCTCAGGAGCTATGTCTGGCTTCTCATCCCTAAAGTAGATTTTCTTTACTTGGATCAGTTTCTGTTTGACCTTTGCTGTCACTTTTTCCTCCGTCCACAATTCCAAGTTCCTCCTTCAGTGCTTTCTTGGTTCCGCTTCTAAGAGAATATCCTGTCGGCTGCGCCATGTTGTTGTGTTCTCTACCTAACAAAAATAGCACTTGACGAACACTATAAGGTATAAGCCATTTATTTCTACAAATAAGATACTTTCACTCTCCTCTTACACTTTATATACATCCAATCATTTTTACATATTTTATTTTCTATCAGAAAATTAATACATATTTACATATATGCTGCATTTTTTCTTTAAGAATAAAATTTGCATATGGAATCATTACAAATGAATGTTTTTTCTGTTAGAATTTTGTTCCTGCATACTAAAAATGAACTGGCTTCACACCTGGTCTCTGATTTTTGGAATTTTGTATTATAATTTTGTATATGATAATCAAACATGATTAAGCAATATTGTCATCATCTTTTTCTGACTAAAAAACAACTATCTTTGCCCAAAACCTATCAATTTCAATTTCTTTGGCTAAATATCTCTTCAGATT
>CP092871.1:3495975-3557209 GCA_030710605.1 Cordylochernes scorpioides | reverse complement strand
TTTATTGAATACACACGAGATAACCAAGTGTGTATACACTCATGGACAAAACTTAAGGAAGTTGTACCTTCTTACACGTATATCTGGATTCAGACAATAACTCTGAAATATATTACAGTGACCTTTATTGAATACACACGAGATAACCAAGTGTGTATACACTCATGGACAAAACTTAAGGAAGTTGTACTTTCTACCATGTATATCTGGATTCAGACAATAACTCTGAAATATATTACAGTGACCTTTATTGAATACACACGAGATAACCAAGTGTGTATACACTCATGGACAAAACTTAAGGAAGTTGTACCTTCTACCATGTATATCGGGATTCAGACAATAACTCTGAAATATATTACAGTGACCTTTATTGAATACACACGAGATAACCAAGTGTGTATACACTCATGGACAAAACTTAAGGAAGTTGTACCTTCTACCATGTATATCGGGATTCAGACAATAACTCTGAAATATATTACAGTGACCTTTATTGAATACACACGAGATAACCAAGTGTGTATACACTCATGGACAAAACTTAAGGAAGTTGTACCTTCTACCATGTATATCTGGATTCAGACAATAACTCTGAAATATATTACAGTGACCTTTATTGAATACACACGAGATAACCAAGTGTGTATACACTCATGGACAAAACTTAAGGAAGTTGTACCTTCTTACCATGTATATCTGGATTCAGACAATAACTCTGAAATATATTACAGTGACCTTTATTGAATACACACGAGATAACCAAGTGTGTATACACTCATGGACAAAACTTAAGGAAGTTGTACCTTCTACCATGTATATCTGGATTCAGACAATAACTCTGAAATATATTACAGTGACCTTTATTGAATACACACGAGATAACCAAGTGTGTATACACTCATGGACAAAACTTAAGGAAGTTGTACCTTCTACCATGTATATCGGGATTCAGACAATAACTCTGAAATATATTACAGTGACCTTTATTGAATACACACGAGATAACCAAGTGTGTATACACTCATGGACAAAACTTAAGGAAGTTGTACCTTCTACCATGTATATCGGGATTCAGACAATAACTCTGAAATATATTACAGTGACCTTTATTGAATACACACGAGATAACCAAGTGTGTATACACTCATGGACAAAACTTAAGGAAGTTGTACCTTCTACCATGTATATCTGGATTCAGACAATAACTCTGAAATATATTACAGTGACCTTTATTGAATACACACGAGATAACCAAGTGTGTATACACTCATGGACAAAACTTAAGGAAGTTGTACCTTCTTACACGTATATCTGGATTCAGACAATAACTCTGAAATATATTACAGTGACCTTTATTGAATACACACGAGATAACCAAGTGTGTATACACTCATGGACAAAACTTAAGGAAGTTGTAATTTCTACCATGTATATCTGGATTCAGACAATAACTCTGAAATATATTACAGTGACCTTTATTGAATACACACGAGATAACCAAGTGTGTATACACTCATGGACAAAACTTAAGGAAGTTGTACCTTCTACCATGTATATCGGGATTCAGACAATAACTCTAAAATATATTACAGTGACCTTTATTGAATACACACGAGATAACCAAGTGTGTATACACTCATGGACAAAACTTAAGGAAGTTGTACCTTCTACCATGTATATCGGGATTCAGACAATAACTCTGAAATATATTACAGTGACCTTTATTGAATACACACAAGATAACCAAGTGTGTATACACTCATGGACAAAACTTAAGGAAGTTGTACCTTCTACCATGTATATCTGGATTCAGACAATAACTCTGAAATATATTACAGTGACCTTTATTGAATACACACGAGATAACCAAGTGTGTATACACTCATGGACAAAACTTAAGGGAGTTGTACCTTTTACCATGTATATCGGGATTCAGACAATAACTCTGAAATATATTACAGTGACCTTTATTGAATACACACGAGATAACCAAGTGTGTATACACTCATGGACAAAACTTAAGGAAGTTGTAATTTCTACCATGTATATCTGGATTCAGACAATAACTCTGAAATATATTACAGTGACCTTTATTGAATACACACGAGATAACCAAGTGTGTATACACTCATGGACAAAACTTAAGGAAGTTGTACCTTCTTACACGTATATCTGGATTCAGACAATAACTCTGAAATATATTACAGTGACCTTTATTGAATACACACGAGATAACCAAGTGTGTATACACTCATGGACAAAACTTAAGGAAGTTGTAATTTCTACCATGTATATCTGGATTCAGACAATAACTCTGAAATATATTACAGTGACCTTTATTGAATACACACGAGATAACCAAGTGTGTATACACTCATGGACAAAACTTAAGGAAGTTGTACCTTCTACCATGTATATCGGGATTCAGACAATAACTCTGAAATATATTACAGTGACCTTTATTGAATACACACGAGATAACCAAGTGTGTATACACTCATGGACAAAACTTAAGGAAGTTGTACCTTCTACCATGTATATCGGGATTCAGACAATAACTCTGAAATATATTACAGTGACCTTTATTGAATACACACGAGATAACCAAGTGTGTATACACTCATGGACAAAACTTAAGGAAGTTGTACCTTCTACCATGTATATCTGGATTCAGACAATAACTCTGAAATATATTACAGTGACCTTTATTGAATACACACGAGATAACCAAGTGTGTATACACTCATGGACAAAACTTAAGGAAGTTGTACCTTCTTACACGTATATCTGGATTCAGACAATAACTCTGAAATATATTACAGTGACCTTTATTGAATACACACGAGATAACCAAGTGTGTATACACTCATGGACAAAACTTAAGGAAGTTGTAATTTCTACCATGTATATCTGGATTCAGACAATAACTCTGAAATATATTACAGTGACCTTTATTGAATACACACGAGATAACCAAGTGTGTATACACTCATGGACAAAACTTAAGGAAGTTGTACCTTCTACCATGTATATCGGGATTCAGACAATAACTCTGAAATATATTACAGTGACCTTTATTGAATACACACGAGATAACCAAGTGTGTATACACTCATGGACAAAACTTAAGGAAGTTGTACCTTCTACCATGTATATCGGGATTCAGACAATAACTCTGAAATATATTACAGTGACCTTTATTGAATACACACGAGATAACCAAGTGTGTATACACTCATGGACAAAACTTAAGGGAGTTGTACCTTCTACCATGTATATCGGGATTCAGACAATAACTCTGAAATATATTACAGTGACCTTTATTGAATACACACGAGATAACCAAGTGTGTATACACTCATGGACAAAACTTAAGGAAGTTGTAATTTCTACCATGTATATCTGGATTCAGACAATAACTCTGAAATATATTAGTGACCTTTATTGAATACACACGAGATAACAAAGTGTGTATACACTCATGGACAAAACTTAAGGAAGTTGTACCTTCTACCATGTATATCTGGATTCAGACAATAACTCTGAAATATATTACAGTGACCTTTATTGAATACACACGAGATAACCAAGTGTGTATACACTCATGGACAAAACTTAAGGAATTTGTACCTTCTACCACGTATATCGGGATTCAGACAATAACTCTGAAATATATTACAGTGACCTTTATTGAATACACACGAGATAACCAAGTGTGTATACACTCATGGACAAAATTTAAGGAAGTTGTACCTTCTACCATGTATATCTGGATTCAGACAATAACTCTGAAATATATTACAGTGACCTTTATTGAATACACACAAGATAACCAAGTGTGTATACACTCATGGACAAAACTTAAGGAAGTTGTACCTTCTACCATGTATATCTGGATTCAGACAATAACTCTGAAATATATTACAGTGACCTTTATTGAATACACACGGGATAACCAAGTGTGTATACACTCATGGACAAAACTTAAGGAAGTTGTACCTTCTACCATGTATATCGGGATTCAGACAATAACTCTGAAATATATTACAGTGACCTTTATTGTATACACACGGGATAACCAAGTGTGTATACACTCATGGACAAAACTTAAGGAAGTTGTACCTTCTACCATGTATATCTGGATTCAGACAATAACTCTGAAATATATTACAGTGACCTTTATTGAATACACACAAGATAACCAAGTGTGTATACACTCATGGACAAAACTTAAGGAAGTTGTACCTTCTACCACGTATATCTGGATTCAGACAATAACTCTGAAATATATTACAGTGACCTTTATTGAATACACACGAGATAACCAAGTGTGTATACACTCATGGACAAAACTTAAGGAAGTTGTAATTTCTACCATGTATATCTGGATTCAGACAATAACTCTGAAATATATTAGTGACCTTTATTGAATACACACGAGATAACAAAGTGTGTATACACTCATGGACAAAACTTAAGGAAGTTGTACCTTCTACCATGTATATCTGGATTCAGACAATAACTCTGAAATATATTACAGTGACCTTTATTGAATACACACGAGATAACCAAGTGTGTATACACTCATGGACAAAACTTAAGGAATTTGTACCTTCTACCACGTATATCGGGATTCAGACAATAACTCTGAAATATATTACAGTGACCTTTATTGAATACACACGAGATAACCAAGTGTGTATACACTCATGGACAAAACTTAAGGAAGTTGTACCTTCTACCATGTATATCTGGATTCAGACAATAACTCTGAAATATATTACAGTGACCTTTATTGAATACACACGAGATAACCAAGTGTGTATACACTCATGGACAAAACTTAAGGAAGTTGTACCTTCTACCATGTATATCTGGATTCAGACAATAACTCTGAAATATATTACAGTGACCTTTATTGAATACACACGGGATAACCAAGTGTGTATACACTCATGGACAAAACTTAAGTTGTACCTTCTACCATGTATATCTGGATTCAGACAATAACTCTGAAATATATTACAGTGACCTTTATTGTATACACACGGGATAACCAAGTGTGTATACACTCATGGACAAAACTTAAGTTGTACCTTCTACCATGTATATCTGGATTCAGACAATAACTCTGAAATATATTACAGTGACCTTTATTGAATACACACGAGATAACCAAGTGTGCATACACTCATGGACAAAACTTAAGGAAGTTGTACCTTCTACCACGTATATCTGGATTCAGACAATAACTCTGAAATATATTATTGACCTTTATTGAATACACACGAGATAACCAAGTGTGTATACACTCATGGACAAAACTTAAGGAAGTTGTAATTTCTACCATGTATATCTGGATTCAGACAATAACTCTGAAATATATTACAGTGACCTTTATTGAATACACACGAGATAACAAAGTGTGTATACACTCATGGACAAAACTTAAGGAAGTTGTACCTTCTACCATGTATATCTGGATTCAGACAATAACTCTGAAATATATTACAGTGACCTTTATTGAATACACACGAGATAACCAAGTGTGTATACACTCATGGACAAAACTTAAGGAATTTGTACCTTCTACCACGTATATCGGGATTCAGACAATAACTCTGAAATATATTACAGTGACCTTTATTGAATACACACGAGATAACCAAGTGTGTATACACTCATGGACAAAACTTAAGGAAGTTGTACCTTCTACCATGTATATCTGGATTCAGACAATAGCTCTGAAATATATTACAGTGACCTTTATTGAATACACACAAGATATCCAAATGTGTATTCATTCATGGACAAAACTTAAGGAAGTTGAACCTTCTACCATGTATATCGGGATTCAGACAATAACTCTGAAATATATTACAGTGACCTTTATTGAATACACACGAGATAACCAAGTGTGTATACACTCATGGACAAAACTTAAGGAAGTTGTACCTTCTACCATGTATATCTGGATTCAGACAATAACTCTGAAATATATTACAGTGAACTTTATTGAATACACACGAGATAACCAAGTGTGTATACACTCATGGACAAAACTTAAGGAAGTTGTACCTTCTACCATGTATATCGGGATTCAGACAATAACTCTGAAATATATTACAGTGACCTTTATTGAATACACGCGAGATAACCAAGTGTGTATACACTCATGGACAAAACTTAAGGAAATTGTACCTTCTACCATGTATATCTGGATTCAGACAATAACTCTGAAATATATTACAGTGACCTTTATTGAATACACACGAGATAACCAAGTGTGTATACACTCATGGACAAAACTTAAGGAAGTTGTAATTTTTACCATGTATATCTGGATTCAGACAATAAATCTGAAATATATTACAGTGACCTTTATTGAATACACACGAGATAACCAAGTGTGTATACACTCATGGACAAAACTTAAGGAAGTTGTACCTTCTACCATGTATATCGGGATTCAGACAATAACTCTGAAATATATTACAGTGACCTTTATTGAATACACACGAGATAACCAAGTGTGTTTACACTCATGGACAAAACTTAAGGAAGTTGTACCTTCTACCATGTATATCGGGATTCAGACAATAACTCTGAAATATATTACAGTGACCTTTATTGAATACACACGAGATAACCAAATGTGTATACACTCATGGACAAAACTTAAGGAAGTTGTACCTTCTACCATGTATATCGGGATTCAGACAATAACTCTGAAATATATTACAGTGACCTTTATTGAATACACACGAGATAACCAAGTGTGTATACACTCATGGACAAAACTTAAGGAAGTTGTAATTTCTACCATGTATATCTGGATTCAGACAATAACTCTGAAATATATTACAGTGACCTTTATTGAATACACACGAGATAACCAAGTGTGTATACACTCATGGACAAAACTTAAGGAAGTTGTAATTTCTACCATGTATATCTGGATTCAGACAATAACTCTGAAATATATTACAGTGACCTTTATTGAATACACACGAGATAACCAAGTGTGTATACACTCATGGACAAAACTTAAGGAAGTTGTAATTTCTACCATGTATATCTGGATTCAGACAATAACTCTGAAATATATTACAGTGACCTTTATTTGTCCCTGATACTAAAAGTTAATCATAAAAATAAAATAAAAACACACAATGGTTTCAATTAATATCATTAATTTATATTACAAGGCTATTTTAAAAAAAATATTATTTTAGCGAGTTAGATGATTACCTAATCATATTAAATCAATTTAATTGAAAAATAATTTTTTAATGCCCAACACTGACTGAAAAGAAACACATTGCCAGTAAATTTATTTGTTACAATTATTTGTTTCTAAAATATGTATTAATGCCATTTACATGTTATCTGTTTGATATTTGTATACCTTCCTCCAAACCAAATACAGCTGCATAACTTAGATGAACTGTCTCCATATATTCAAAAGCAAATAGCAGATGAAAATTTTTTAGAGAAAACCACACCAAGATGCTCTGCGGTGAGGACCCGATTTGTACCTTCTGTAATTCAAAACTAAAAAATGAAATCACTCACTATATTTTTGATTGCTATGCTCTGAAAGAAGAAAGAAGAACCCTTATGCTCAAAACTGGGCAACTCTGTGCTTCACTTCCATCAATAATTGACAATATGACCCAGAATAAGTATATTGCTACGGCGTTTTATGGTTTCCACAAGTCCATATCTCAGAAGAAGGCCAAGTGACACTCACTCCTCACTTTATTACTGCTACTCTTTTTGTGTTGTTTTTTTTGCTTCCCTCTTTCTCTTTCTTATTTTTTTTTTTTTTCTTTTCTTCTGTATATATCGCTATTTCCTTTGTCTCACTGCTTTGTTCTTATGCATACCTCTGGTGAATCCTGTATAGGGTCAGTGACCCTGAATAAAGGCTTTTTGTTGTTGTTGTTGTATTAATGCCATTTTGTCCCTGATACTAAAAGTTAATCATAAAAATAAAATAAAAACACACAATGGTTTCAATTAATATCATTAATTTATATTACAAGGCTATTTTAAAAAAAATATTATTTTAGCGAGTTAGATGATTACCTAATCATATCTCACCTTAATTCAACACTTCCTTTAATTCAACCGAAAGCTCTGATCCCTTGGGGTGTTGAATTAAAGAGGTTCGACTATATTGGATTGAATATTGGCAAATAAATATATCTATCCAATATATTCCTTTTAATTACCTAAAGATTTAAATATAGATTGCTCTATTTTCAAAACATGTACCTCAATGTCTAATTTAAAAAGATAAATCCTCTAGGCAAAGCTTTGTTAATTATATATTAAAATATACAAAATTATTTACATATTATTATTTTTAAATAAAAAGACATATATTGGATCAAAGTGTCATTTATTTTACCAATATTTCAGTTGGCTGAACGCCAACCTTTATCAAGGTGTTATAACATATTAATGTGTGTCAACAACAAACTCAGCGCCACATAACGTCACACACATTAAATGATATTTTGATCCAATATATGCCTTTTTAATTAAAGATTTATTTATGGATATCTCTATTTTCAAAAATATTATTATATATTACAAATTAGCTTGAAAAAATGTCTCTAATACTTTGTTGATTAAAAGCACTCTTCAAGCATTGCCCCTCTCAAATAAAGTTAATAAATATTTTTCCAGTTACCACATATTGTGAAGTCTGGATTTTGTTTTTAAAAAAATGCTCCAATGGCCCCAGATTCTTGCAAAAGTCCAACCCCATCAGCGAGTGCAAGTAACCAAACGGGGCTCTGGCACATTTGTAAGTGCAAAGTCAAACTGCTTTTTATATGTGTAGACATGTGGTGTACTTACAGTAAAAGCAGTCGCCTACTTCTACCCACCATGATTATCATGGCCTGTACCATGTGTACTAGGGATAAGCAAAAAAATTGTTTTGACAATGTTTTCAAAATTCTGTCCAGCTAGATGTTTATGTCACAGATAACATTGATTGTCATGATAGGGATTTTTTATTTGAAACTAGTTCTTTATTGAGCTTTGGATTAAAGACACTCTTCTACTGGCCAATCAGATTTATAAGGAGAAATACAGATACAAGGTAATAACACCAAATCCAAATAAATAAATAGTGTGTGACGTTTATTTTATCATTTGGTAACACATCTGAAGATGGTAACAATGCTGTTACCAAAATGTCACACACTATTTATTTGGATTTGGTTTTATTACCTTGTGTTTATAATCTAAAATCCAAATTGTGTCCCTTATCGAGAAATACAGATGTTTGTAAAAATCAAACGTTTACCTGCACATGTGCTGGCTACAGCATGGAGACCATTTAAAATCAAAACAATAAAAGCTATTGATAAGGCACAATTTGGATTATAGATTATAAACACAAGGTAATAAGATCAAATAAATAGTGATTGATGTTTCGGTAACAGTGTTGTTACCATCTTCAGACAAAAGTACTGAAACCTAAGTAAAAAGTACTTCAGTACTTTTGTCTGAAGATGGTAACAGCGCTGTTACTGAAACATCACACATTATTTATTTATTTGGATTTGGTCTTATTACCTTGTGTTTATTAAAAACTATTTAAAACACTCATCTTTTGTATTTACAAATCTATAAAACATTCAAAATTATATACTAATATTTGCAAATTTGTAAATTTTTATAAAAATATTTAAAAACCTTTTTAAATTTTCTTATATCTTAAACTAGCGGATGTACCCGGCTTCGCCCGGGTTTTACCCGAGTAAAGGTTTGTCTAACGAACATTTGTTAAAACAATTCTCTAAAAACTTATATAAAAAAAAAAAAAAATAGATATACAGTCGAACCTCTTTAATTCAACACCCCAAGGGATCAGAGCTTTCGGTTGAATTAAAGGAAGTGTTGAATTAAGGTTATATGATTAGGTAATCATCTAACTCACTAAAATAATATTTTTTAAAAATAGCTTTGTAATATAAATTGATCATATTAATTGAAACCATTGTGTGTTTTTATTTTATTTTCATGATTAACTTTTAGTATCAGGGACAAAATGGCATTAATACATATTTTAGAAACATAAATAATTGTAACAAATAAATTTACTGGCAATGTGTTTCTTTTCAGTAATATAATCAAATATTAACTCTACAGACATTAAAATATTAAATATAATATATTAAATAATATTTTATTCTAATTGAAAAATATAGCAGTTGAAAGGAAATAAATATGGTAAATATAAAAAGAAAATTTTAAAATATTATTTAAAAATTATCATGAAGAGATCTTTTAATTCTTTAAATCTTTATAGATGTCTGTTTTTGCGCTGAAATCCTATTCAGGATGTATTCCAGACGGTCATTTTGAAAAACATGCATGTCTTTCTTCTTCTGAAATGTCTTTTAATAAATAAATTTTAATGTATTAAAGTCATCCACTGCTGCTGCAGGTATTATTGATTTTGTGTTTAAATCTTTTATAATAACACAAATGGAATATTGAAATAAAATGTTATCATAATCATTGTGGCTACATTTTATAAAGATTTATTTATTTAAAAGGAAATTATTTGTGAATTTTAAAATAACTAAAATATTTTAATGCTGAAATTTAAAAATAAAATATTATTGTTAATTAGGGCACGAAGCCTAAATCCCAGCGTAAAAAAAAAAAAAAAACACTCGCGACATTGCGCAATGGCACTGAAAAGTGAAACTTAAACTAACAGAAACCAAAAGTGCGCGCGCGCGACGCTATCGGCGCGGGCGATGCTATCGGCGCGCGCGCGATGCTATCGGCGCCCGCCGATCGCCGCCGTAATAGCTTTTTAGCGGAAAGTTGTAAGTAAAAAACATTCAACTGTCGAAATTCGAATTTTAAAATGGTCGAACTATCGAAAGTGTCGTATTATCGATATGTCGAATTACGGTTTGTTATTTGATAGACCAGAGGTCGGGACATCAGAACATGGTCGAATTATCGCCGAGTGTCGAATTGGGGTGTGTCGAATTAACGAGGTTATACTGTATTTTGATAATTTGAAACTCGTAAATTTGAATCTCTCGATAAAGTGAACATTTTTCCCCGGTCCCTGTGTGCAGTGTCATCCTGAATTTTGTCTTTCCTAATTTTCTACATTACAAAATCATTGTTTTATCTAGTGAACATTTTTTCCCGGTCCCTTGAAAAATACTCGATAACTAACTTTGACTTGTGAGCAATTAATAGGTAGAAAATCTTACTTTTGATAAATAATCTTTAAGATAATAAACTTAGTGATAATAAAACTTAGAGATAAAAAAACTTATCATTGTCGCAATGGGGGAGCTGCTTGCGAGTTAAATCTACAAATAACTCTAAGGATATTCAAGAAATTATTTTTCAGAAACCTTCCCTGTACTATACTAAATAACTTCCCAAAGTTTCATGGCGTTCCAATGAGTGGTTTGGTCAGGCATAAAGGACAGACACACACACATTCATTTATATATATATATAGATTTATAAATACAAAAGATATTTAATGATAAGGCACAATTTGGATTATAGATTATAAACACAAGGTAATAACACCAAATCCAAATAGTGTAGTACTTTTGTCTGAGTATGGTAACAACACTGTTACCGAAAAGTCACACACTATTTATTAGGATTTGGTTTTATTACCTTGTGTTTAAAAAATATTCAATGTTTTTTAAATGGCCACTATGCATGTCTGCACAGAATTTTTAAAATATATAATCTACTTATAACTTTGATAAGAAAGTAGAAAAGTGTCTTTGCTTGAAAGATCGTTTTTACAAAATAAAAAGGCTACTCATTGTTGAATATTTTAAATCAATTTCAATATAACTATTAACAATCATACTTAAAATACAGTTCATTGTTTATTTACTCTGGAAATACACAGGCATTAACCACCTCAATCGTCTGATAAAATAAAGGTTAATTCAAAAAGTGGTAATATTACCTCTTCCCAGTTCTTTGATGCAGCATAATGTAGTGGAGTCTGGCCTGTGGAATTTGAATGGTTCACATCTGCATTCCGTGCCAGTAATGCATAGACAATGTCTTTATTTCCGACCGAGGATGCTATCATAAGTGGTGTCCAGCCAACCTGGGAAAAAAAAATCACATTTAATCTCAAAAATAAATTTATATTTTTTAAATACTTACATCGTCTCCCAGGTCCAGAGGAGAGTTATATTGCAAGAGTATATTGACTACCTCAATTTTTCCACCGGACGCTGCCCAATGTAATGCTATGCGGCCATTCTGAAATCAAAGCGTTAAACTTAACAAGTTTATTTGGAAAATAAGTTATTGCTAAAAACACAAATAGAAAAAAAGGTTTTAAAATACTTCATTTACATCATCTTTTTTGGAAATAATATTTTTATTTTCTTTGATTTGATCTATTATTTTATCTACTTTTCCCTCATAAGCAAGTTTACAAAATTCGAGATTCGACATAGTTAAACAAATTTGAAATATATTGTTTGGTAAATAAAAGCCGCATAATCATCTGCATATACTTGGTCAAATTGACGCTATTAATTCGTAGATATATTCGAGTCTATATAGGAATTTGAATAATTAATGATTTACAATTCAAATAATTGTTTTAATATATTTTCAATTTAATTAATTTTAATATATATTTTACAACACTTGAGATATATTTAAAATATTTATTTTATTAAACAGAGTTATGTTAGAAAATTTTATTTACATACGGCAACGCTTCAAAAGTGAAAAAATCTCAGTCATCGTTTGTTTCTCACAGTTTCTTTATTTATAGTATTTTTGTATAACCTATTCAAGAAACAAAGATTTAAAAATGTCTTATACAGATACAGGTAGAATAGTTAAAATGGAAGTAGATTATGAAGCAGCAGTTAATGAAAAACTTCCAATTTGTGAGAAACTTCAAAAGGTAAATATATTGGCTAATTTTGTAGTTTAAAACACGAATTTTTGCAAAATATACATTAAAAATAAGGTATACTAATAATCGTTCAAACTCGCCCATATCACATTAATTTATTTGTGGCGATTTTAATAAATGTAATTCAAACTACTTTAATTCAACTTTTTAGTTTATAATTAAACCTGGCCCACACCACTCTCTATAGAAACTTATATTCCCCATACATAACTGGCCTAAGAAAATATTGTGAATTTATATGAAGCATTTTATGTTTTAAAATACATATAGAAGTTGTGTATAATAACTTTTCACCCCAGATGGCTCATTGCTTTACCCTCATAGTATCAACAGTTAGGATAGTCCTAAGGTTATACCCAGATACACTGCTGATTATTGTATCAATATACTTAGACTAGATAGATTGGTTGTCTTAAAAAATTGAACTATTTTTGTACCAATAAGGCACACAGTTTCATATCTTAGGATATCTCCCACCAGAGAGAGTTACCTTGCTTTGACATTGTTCTACTTGACAAATGCTTCCATCAACCAATCATAATTAAGCTTTTACATCTGTGGAAGCTGAAGACATCTTCCTACTCCCACAATTACAATTGGTGACAGCGTTTGCCAGTTGTTAATGTTAACTCTTTCTCTATGATTAGGTACAATTTGGGTTATAGATTAAAACACAAGAAAATAGACCAAATCTAAATAAATAGTGTGTAACATTTTGGTACCACATTGTTACCATTATCAGACAAAAGTACTGAATTCAGTACTTGATAACAACGCTGTTACCATAACATCACATACTATTTATTTACTTGAATTTGGTCTTATTACCATGACTTTTAACTACCTTTAATAATGTGTAAAAAGCCATTATTTCTGCCCATTATAATTTACTTGCCCAATGACAACGCCTGGACTTTACCTGAGAGTATTTCCCCCGTATGTGTTTAAAAATGTAAATTTTCACAACGATATTTGAAATTTGTATTATTTTGATTTGTATATGAATATTTTTTAAATCGATAAATATGATAAACCGATAAGACCAAATAAATAGTGTGTGACGTTTCAGTAACAGCGTTGTTACCATATTCAGACAAAACTACTGAAAATAACAACGCTGTTACCGAAATGTCACACACTATTTATTTATTTAGATTTGGTTTTATTACCTTGTGTTTATAATCTATAATCCAAATTGTACCATATCATGATAAACCGATATATTTGATGATAACAAGTGATTTCTTGCCCCTATGCCGTCTTACGTCACTCTTGTCCTGCTCCACCTCCCCCACACACCAATCCCCGTCATGCCATGAGCCATCCACCCATCTTCCCCAACTTCTCTCTGTTGCCACAGTGAGGCGCTGGTTGCGAGTGAAATAGGGAAATTTGTTAATAACTTCAAGGATATTTGAGATAGAAGCCAGAAAATTTGTCTATAAGTTTTTCCAGATTCAACTCTATATACTGTTAAAATTTCAGCCAGATTAGTTACGTCTTGTGGATGTGTATAGCGACAAACAAATATAATTATACATACAGTGACTTTATATATATACAGTTAAACCTGTCTATTGCGCCCCCTCTAAATAGCGCCTTCCTCTCTATAGCGCCCAATTTTTAACATTAAAATGTAAACATTTTACATTAAAAGTGACCTGTCTATAGCACCCCCTCTCTATACCACCCTATTTTGGTGAGTTCCAAGAGGGGGCGCTATAGACAGGTTTAACTGTATATAATATAATAAAAAACCTTTAAGATACTCATGAAAACAGGCAGCTGAACCTAAAATTATGCATTTGGCATATTAGCTGTTGGCAAAAATATGTCAATTTTTAAACAACCTAAGTAGATTGAAACACTCAGTGGCATGTTGCCACCCTGACCCTAGAAATCAGAATCTTGATAAAAAATTATATATAACAATTGAAGACATTAAGACACAAATGTAATTCTACTGTCCTAAAAGCTTATGTCCATAGTTTGCTCAAATACCATTTCTAAGATTTCACCCTTTAGTGTAGCATATAAAAGCAAAATGATCCAATACAGTATTAGAGCTCTGGTAGGGTGGAGCCGTCTGGTAGATTAAATTGGCGAAACCGCTGGAAGGGTTCACGACTGATGAGCCAAGCCCTCTAATATTTTTCCATCACAGTAAGGACAGTAGAAGTTTGATTTATTTGTGAAAAGAAACACATGTCTTAATGTTTTCAATCATTATATATAGATGGCTCAGTGTGAGAGAATCTGGAAAATAAAAGATGCGCTGAAATCCTAAATACCATCAGCCAATCAAAGAGTTTTATTTATATTGGTGAGAAGAGGTAGCAATTCTCTTACCAAAACCTAAAGTAATAAGGCACAATTTGGATTTTTCCATGTGACCACTGTTGTAAATATTGACACTTTTGTTAAGAAATATGGGACCAGGACAGCAGGAAGATGTCAACAGAATACTTTTGCGAAATGTTTAAAAAGAAATCAAAGAATTAATTGTATGTGTGTCAGCATAAACACACAATTAATTTAAATGTTATGTTCAATTTCACACATTCCAATGATTGACATTTTTGATTTAATGAGTGTAAACCTAACTTCTGGATTTATTATTGCTATCTTGACTAATTTTGAAGTTAGTTCAAGAGAAAGTGATTTAGGTTACTAGAGTTAGTATCATTTTCACACAGATTTTTCCCATTGTACAAGGTTCAGTCTACTAGCTTCTCTATAACACCATCACTTGGTACCAGTTTGTTATAGCCAGGCTTAATTACCACTATTAAAGTACAGTAAAACCTAGAAGACATTCCCACTAAAGAACACCTCTCTATAAAGGACTCTCTCTGCTCCTCGATATTTTACTGTAATTCTCCTGTTATCTCTCAGTACAATAAGTGGAAACCCTCTGTGGTATAAAGAAGAGGCAGGTTTCATTGCCAAAATTTAATTTATTAGAATTTAGTCTCAATACATCCATTTATTTGTTGCTCTAAGGACTTGTGCAATGAATTATTCTAAAGTTCTACCCATTTTTTAAGGTTTCTTCCTTCTTACAACCCAACCCACCATTTCTCTCAGAGCAGCAGTGT
This sequence comes from Cordylochernes scorpioides, assembly GCA_030710605.1. NCBI lineage: Eukaryota > Metazoa > Arthropoda > Arachnida > Pseudoscorpiones > Chernetidae > Cordylochernes > Cordylochernes scorpioides. The sequence continues at coordinate 3,541,138 of CP092871.1, read as the reverse complement.
CTAATGATGAGCTAACCTTGTTGTTTGGGCTGGTTTCAGGACGGCAAGTTGAGTGAAGCCCTGGACATTCTCCTCTCCTTGGAGAAACAGACCAGAACTGTGAGTGTTCTACAATTTATTCATTACCTCCACAACTTATATATATCAATTGAAACTATGTAAAAACAAATATCATGCTAGTAAGTTGGGTGTCCTTTGTCATGTTGTCCTCAGTCAGATAAAACTGGCACAAATTGGGTGGATCCTGAGTTTAAATAATTGTCTATTTTATAAGAATAAAGGTTGCCTCTCCCAGCAAAATAGACACTAAAACTAAGTGCCATTTAGTGACCATCTCCTCAAATTGGGGGACTCAGGTCGGTGACAAAGCCACAACATTGACATTTCGGATTATTGATCTGCTGACAAATCTTTGCTAATCAAATCTTATAGAATGCATCACATTCTTTAGCACAACCAGAGTGACCAACATGCTCTCTTTCTCAATTGAATTAAAAATATTCTGAAATAACATTTGTGATTTTCATCTTGAATTTTTCCTAGACATCTCTTTAGGGACCATTTGGGTTCCAGTTTTTCTTTATTATGACTGAATGTGCAAGGAAGCCTGGGAGAAATAGGGGTGCTCCAATAAGTTGTCATGGTAGGGATGACAAGTTGGCCAAGGTTAGCCAGTATTTAATAAGAAAATTAAATGTGGTGAATATCACATCATCAAATTGGGTGATTCTAATTGACAGAGAGACAATATTCATATATCTCTGGCCAGCACAGCTAGCAATGTGATGGGTGCAGGCGGCAGACACCCACTCCACTAGCCGGGTGCTGGTGGCCATTGTGAAGCTCTGCTTTGAGAGCCAGGACATGGCCGCCCTGCGGGAGAACATCCTTGTGCTCAGCAAGAGGCGCGGACAGATCAAGCAGTCTGTCACTAAGATGATCCAGGAGTGCTGCTCCTACGTGGACAAGATTAAGGACCCGGAGGTCCAGCTGGAGTACATTGACACCCTGCGCACTGTCACCGCAGGCAAGGTAGGCAATCTGCCCACAGTCCGTCCCCCCTGGTCCTATCACCGCCGGGTGTTTCCAGATCTACGTGGAGGTGGAGCGGGCCCGGCTCACCCACAAGCTGTCCATAATGAAGGAGAAGGAGGGAAAAATTGTAGAGGCTGCCGGTATCATGCAGGAGTTACAGGTGGGTGCACAGCACAGGTCTTTCTGATAGATTTTATGTTCAAGTGTTTTTAAAGCCTAAAGAATAAAAATGTGAACTAATGTGCATCTTTATTTTTAAAAAGCTTTCAAACATGTATTGGCCCTTTACTGGCTTATGAAATTGTAGAAATACAGTAAAATCTCACTAAATTGAACCAGGGATATAACGAACCAAAAATAATTCTCCATTCATAAATTACCGTATCAGAACCATGGCTATAGCGAACCAAAAGTTCTGTCGCCTTGGGAATCGCTATATTGAGGTCATATTATAATTTAAGATAAAATCAAATACACTTGTGACACAAATTCTTAAATTCAATTCACTCACTAATTGTAGCTCCAAGATCTGATGTAAGATAATTTAAGAAAAGCATGTTCTACCATTCACACTGTGTGTAGGTGGAGACGTATGGGTCCATGGACCGCAAGGAGAAGGTGGAGCTGATCCTGGAACAGATGCGGCTGTGCCTGCTGAAGGAAGACTACGTCCGCACTCAGATCATCAGCAAGAAGATCACCCCCAAGTTCTTTGATGACCCAGCAACAGCGGTAAGTTGCCGGCTAATGTGTGAACTGACCTGGAGATTGAGTGCTGGTTGGGTGTCATCAGGAGCTGAAGCTGAAGTACAACAACCTGATGATCCAACTGGACAAACACGAGGGCAGCTACCTGGCCATTTGCAAGCACTACCAGGCCATCTACAACACTGCCTCCCTCCCGGAGGACCAGAAGCTCTCCGCCCTCCGCCACATGATCCTCTACCTGCTGCTGGCTCCCTTTGACAATGAGCAGTCCGACCTCACGCACCGCACCCTGACTGACAGGAGTCTGGACCAGATGCCCCTGTACAAGTAAGTTGCCCTGGAGGTGTTCTACAAGGTAATAAGACCAAATCTAAATTGTGTGTGATGTTTCGTTAATAGCATTGTTACTGAAACATCACACACTATTTATTTGGATTTGGTCTTATTACCTTGTAATACTTATCTATAATCCAAAGTGTGCCTATCATACCAGAAGATGTGTAGTGCTATGTATGTGACCACTGAATCTATTTGGCAAGTATTGTTAATTTGCACTATACATTTTTTTTTTTTTCAATTTTCATATGCAAATGGTGCACCATTTCCCTGTATTTATTTGAAGCCTAATTGACCTATTTTGAATTGTTTGTGGAAAAGCAATGCATGTTATTATAAGTATTTATAAATTTCTCCTGTCCTCAGAGATCCATAGTTTCCATAAATCACTCAGAATTCCTCAAGAGTGTGGGATATAAAGACAGAGCAGCCCAATACTGTATTACAGTCCAATTTACCCCTACTCCAACAAAGTAATTACAACAAGGAAGGCTGATATACAACCTCCCTGTAAAGGACAACACCTAATTGCAGAGCCAAAGTTTCCTTTAGAGAGAGGTGTCCTCTTACTGGAGAGTTGCTAAATTGTTTTTTTTTTTTTTTGCTTATCCCTAGTACACGTGGTACAGGCCATGATAATCATGGTGGGTAGTTAGCGACTGCTTTTACTGTAAGTGCACCACATGTCTACACATGTGAAAAGCAGTTCGACTTTGCACTTACTAATGCCAGAGCCCGCCCCGTTTGGTTACTTGCACTCGCTGGTGGGGTTGGACTTTTGCAAGAATCGGGGGCCATTGGAGCATTTTTTTTTCTTTAAACAGAAAAAAGTGTCCAATGCGGGTTCGAACCCGGGTCCTAGTGGTCGAAAACCAACCGGTTTAACCAGCCTTCCAAAATTGTAAAAATGATAATTTGGCAAATGAAAACTGTCCTTTGTGGAGAGGTGTCCGCTAAAGGGAGGTTCTACTGTAATGTCCAGTGCCACCAACCATGGCAACTGTGTGGTGGCAGGGAGCTCATCAAGTACTTCACCACCATGGAACTCATTAGCTGGTCCAGCATGAGCTCCTTGTACGAGGCCCAGCTGAGGGACTCCACCCCGGAGACAGACGTCTTCCTGCGTAACCCAGAGGGGGAGAAGCGCTGGAATGACTTCAAGTCCAGGATTGTGGAACATGTAGGTGTGCCAGGATGTATGTAGGCTCCAGACCTGACTGTTGTGGCTGTGCAGAACATCCGCACCATGGAGAAATACTACCAGAGAGTCACCACCACCCGCATGGCGGAGCTGCTGGACCTCACAGTGCCTGTAACTATCTCTCTCTCTCTTATTTGCATAGCTATCCCCATGAACATGTCAAATGTATTCTCTCACCCTTGTTAGGAACTTAAATGTTTGATCCCTATAAAACAAACATTTAATATTGAATAAGACTGAAGTATTTTTAAGTAGGAAGAAAATAAATATAGAAAATGAAGAAAAAGCTCAAAATTATTTTTAAAAATTTTCTATTTTAAAAGAAATCTAAATCATCCATGAGAAAATAAATTGTGCCTTGGTGGCGCTACTGCCAGCATTTACAATGCCTCCATTGCCCCACAGTAATGATAAAGTCATATTTAACAACAATTAATCATTATTGTTGTTTAATTTTGATTTAAGTAAGGGTCAAATTGGTGTCCAATAAATGTTATTTGAAATAATTTTTATTTAATAGGATTTACAGGTCAAGAGAGAGCTTTCTAGAATTGAGCCTATTTTCTCTTATATTTTATACACAACTTTGTTGCCTAATGCAACCACTGTGAACTAAAAAATACTGCATGTTCATTGGCTGGTTAAGGGCATTGTGCAAATAACCTTGACTCCATACCTAAATCTAAAACAAGGTGTATATTCCAGCACTTGAGAGATTTCTTGTTTACCATTTGTCAAAGGTACAGAGTGTCATAAGAGACCAGACAAAATTCTTGTAATAAAACAGTTTAGAGAAGTTGTCTTGAATTTGATCAATCTATATATTGGCTAAATATTGGATTGTTGAAGTAATAATTCCTTCACCAAACTTTAAGAATGAAATACTTTATGAGGAAAGAGTTTCTTTATTACACAAATAATTTTGTGTAATAAAGAAACTCTTTCCTCATAAAGTATTTCATTCTTAAATATTGGATTGTACCAACAGTAGTTGTGGCAAAGCTTTAAATTGAAGCTACAACTCTAATGATGATGTTGAAGAGATACATTTTATTGACATCTTGTCAATACAGTTCTACCTGCACAGTCCGCACAATAAGGAAATGATGATGAGTAATTTACAATGATGATGATGACCTCATAACAAAAATCTGATATATGGTATGTACAATGAATATGTACATCATGGTGTTTATATTGGTATCCACTAGCAGTCTGTTCCATTTCTCTGACTGTGGTCCATGCTTATTCATTGATTCTTTCCTCTTCTGATGTAGGTGGTCGTTCCATGGACGGCTGTGTGTGCAGATGACGGAGAAGGTGTTGTCAGAGATGGTGGTGGCTGGTACCATCTGGGCCAAGATTGACCGCCTGGCAGGCATCATCTGCTTCGCCCGGCAGAAGGACCCCAACACCCTGCTGAACGACTGGAGCCACAACCTGAACGCCCTCATGCAGCTGGTCAGCAAGACCACCCACCTCATCAACAAGGAGGAAATGGTGCACAAGCACCTCCACGCCACCTCGGCCACAACCGACGCCGCTGCCTAAATCATCCTACTGAAATGTTGTTTTTATTTCCCCAATTGGTCCACATCCACAGTTTGGTTCATCTACATGGAATAAATTTTATTTGATAACATGTGGTAGTGTGCTTCTCTCTCTCTAGCTCAGACAGCATTGCTGGCAGCAGCAATATCTGACTCCAGGTAAACCAACAGGAGGCCTTGTCCTATAGCCCTGGAGGATACTGTGATCTAAGGCTACCTCTCAGGTCAAAATAGATCCAAGAACTGTGTGCTGTCTATTGGCCATTACTAAAACTAGTTGACTAGTAAACTAGGGGGGTCGGTGGAAGGCTGGTTAAACCGTTTGGTTTTCGACCACTACGACCCGGGTTCAATTCCCGCATTGGACACTTTTTTCTGTTAAAAAAAAAAATGCTCCAATGGTCCCCGATTCTTGCAAAAGCCCAACCCCACCAGCGAGTGCAAGTAACCAAACAGGGCTCTGGCACATTTGTAAGTGCAAAGTCGAACGGCTTTTCACATGTGTAGACATGTGTTGCGCTTACAGTAAAAGCAGTCGCTAACTACCCACCATGATTATCATGGCCTGTACCACGTGTACTAGGGATAAGTAAAAAAAAAAAACTAGTTGACAGTCTTGGCAAAGCCTACAGCCCTCACCAGTTCAGGATAGACTTTGATTCCATGAAATACCTACAGGAGATTCATGAAATCCCCCAAAGAGATATTTAGCTGGTAAAATATAAACCAATTCTATGGCCAAGATATAGCTGGTTGTCCTCTAGTGGCTTTGTCACCAACCAGTCTGCTAGTTTTTGTGTCTATTTTGACAGGAGAGGTAGGTTTCTTATTTTTAGGCAATCTCATAGTGCATGTGAATTATAGCTTTCATATGGTGAGTGCCACAAGATCCATATATTACCTAGGTGGTGCATGGAAAGAAAAGGAGACTTAGGAATTCTTGGAAATATTTGAGACATATATTTCACCTAGCCTTTTATTTATTTTTTTGTTGTTTAAAAACAAATTTTATTTCATGTACATCACAGTAACATGCAGAAGACTACAATAACATGTTTGGCTACCCGCCCACTGTGGACTTGGGCAAGGATCAGAGGGACCAGTGAAATCACACTGAACCATGGGGGTCGGTGGAAGGCTGGTTAAACCGTTTGGTTTTCGACCACTACGACCCAGTTTCGATTCCCGCATTGGACACTTTTTTTCTGATTTAAAAAAAAAAAATCTCCAATGGCCCCCGATTCTTGCAAAAGTCCAACCCCACCAGCGAGTGCAAGTAACCAAACGGGGCTCTGGCACATTTGTAAGTGCAAAGTCGAACTGCTTTTCACATGTGGTGTGCTTACAGTAAAAGCAGTTGCTAACTACCCACCATGATTATCATGGCCTGTACCACGTGTACTAGGGATATTAAAAAAAAAAAAAATGAACCATTCAACCAGCATTGGTCTGCAGCATTTCAACCTAGTTTACCTTTTTAACAAATAGACTTGTAGGGGGGGGGGGGTTATTAAGAGCAATATAACCATGTTATAACATTTCATAAATGCGCCTGGATCATGGTGCCATGAAGGACCTTTGGGAGAGGCCGCTGCTTATCATAAAACAGCTCAAGGAGCATGGACTCATGGAATTCATGTAATCTTTCCACAAGGAGATAAGAAACAATAACATTTCATGTTGAAGACTTCATCAACTTTTTATAAAAGTTTATTGTTCTTTTGACATTCCAGTGACCCAATGTCACCCTTTTCAAAAGGTGGAAAGCTTATTAGTTAAAAGGACAATAAGCATTTATAAAAAATTCGATGCAATTTGAATTAATTAAAACCCAACCTACAATTATATCTCTTGTTATAACAGCAAACAACTTGATAAGGTTCAGTACTTTTATCTGATGATGGTAACAACGCTGTTGCTGAAATGTCACACACTATTTGGTCTATTACCTTGAGCACACAACTTGTTTATAATCCCATGCTCGAGGAGCATGAACTCATGGAATTCGTGTAATCTTTACACAAGGGGATAAGAAACAACAACAACATAATCCCATAAGTGGCCAAACACCATAGTTATACCAATGACATGAAACCCCAAGTGATGATAAGGCACACAATTTGGATTATAGATTAGAACTACAAGGTAATAAGACCAAATCTAAATAAATAAATAAATAGTGTGTGACATTTCGGCAACAGTGTTGTTACTATCCTCAGACAAAAGACTAAATGATAAAAAAAAATATCACAGCATGTTCTTAATTAATACTCAAGGTAATAAGACCAAATCCAAATAAATAGTGTGTGATGTTTTGGTAACAGTGTTGTTACCATCTTCAGACAAAAATGTGGTAGAATTTCTCATTCAGTACTTTTGTCTGAAGATGGTAACAACGCTGTTACCGAAACATCACACACTATTTATTTGGATTTGGTCTTATTACCTTGTGTTTATAATCTATAATCCAAATTGTACCTTATCATTGGATTTGGTCTTGTTACCTTGTGTTTATAATCTACTAGACGAATGGCCCGGGTTTTACCCGAGTGCGTATATATTGTCACAGTAATGAAGGTGACGAGTCGTTTGGATAGAATAAAATAATAATTTATTAGATGACTTTAAATAGTTAATAAGTTTGAAGGATAAAAAATAATAGAGGTAAACTAAGTTAAATGGATAAAAATAATGGTAAATTAAGGAAGTAATGTCAGAGACCCAAACGGCTGGCGATCGGCTCCACCCCTCAAGATGGCGACTATTGTTTACAAACTTCCCGCCTAGCGCGCACGCCATCTATCGGAGCTTAGGTACATAACACTTGCCAAGCTGATAGCGCGCGCCACCTATCGGGGCTTAGGTACATAACATTCGCCAAGCTGCCGATGTATTATTTACAGTTACAAGCTATGTACATTTTTGGTTATGACATTACTCCCCTTTTCAAAAATAAGCAGCGACCCGCTGCTTAACAAAAAAAAAAAAAAATTATACACTCTGAGATCAGTCCTGTGTTTGTTCTTCTGGGCTTCTGTATGGTTTCATCCGCAGGACGTGGACGATGTCTTTGATATTCCGCTGTCGGGGTCTCCTCTCCAAGGCCTCTACTTCATAAGTTACTTCAGACAGTTGTCTCACAACTTTATAGGGGCCGAAGTATCTTTTAAGTAGCTTCTCCGACAGTCCTTGTTTACGCACAGGTGTGTACACCCACACAAGGTCTCCCGCGCGGTACTGGACAGGTCTGTGGCTTTTGTCGTATCGAGATTTGTCTTTTTCTTGCGCCTTCAAAATGTTCAAACGGGCCAGCTGGCGTGCGTCCTCGGCATTTGTAACCAAACACTCCACGTAGTCTTCCAGATTAGCTTCCTCTCTATACGTCAGGATGGTGTCCAATGGGGTCTCGACATCTCGTCCATGCACAAGATAGAAAGGGCTAAACCCAGTGGTTTCCTGTTTGGCGGTGTTATAGGCAAAAGTTACATAAGGGAGAACTGAGTCCCAGTTTCTTTGGTCTACGTCAACATACATAGACAGCATGTCACCAAGTGTCTTGTTGAGTCTCTCGGTCAGGCCATTTGTTTGGGGATGGTAGGCAGAAGTAAAGCGATGTGCAGTTCCACAGAGGTTGTTAATCTCCCGTATTGTGTGAGATATAAACGTTCGACCTCGGTCTGAAATTAATTCTCTGGGGGCTCCATGTTTAAGGATCACGTCTTCTACTATAAATTTTCCAACTTCTTCCGAACTTCCATTTGGTATGGCTTTGGTCATAGCATACCTTGTTAGATAGTCTGTCGCGACCACGGTCCATTTATTGCCATCGTTCGAGGTAGGGAATCTTCCTAACAAATCTATCCCTATTTTCTGAAAAGGTCGTGCAACCGGCGGAATTGGCACAAGTTGTCCTGGTGGACGTTCGGTAGAACCTTTTCGCCGTTGACATTCTCGACAATGAGCCACATATTGTCGCACAGATCTTTGCAAGCCGGGCCAGAAATATTTTCTTCTAACGCGGTCGTATGTTTTTGCAAATCCCAGGTGTCCCGCCATTGGTGCATCGTGGGCTTCCCTTAAAATGTCAACCCTCATTTGTTTGGTCACTACTAAAAGCCAAGGTTTGCCCATGGGATCGTAGTTTTTGCGGTAGAGGATGCCGTCGATTATTTTGTATCCACTTTCACTTTTGGAATCAATTTCCTGAATTATTTTTTTGGTCTGGACATCGCTTCTTTGCTCTTTTCTTATGTCTGTAATTGAAGACAATTCTGGTATGTTATCTTCGTTGGATTGGGGGAGAGGACTTCTTGAGAGGCAATCCGCATCTTGGTGTCTTTTACCATTCTTATACACAATAGATATGTCGAACTCTTGAAGTCGCAATGCCCATCTGGCTAGCCTTCCCGATGGATCCTTTACATTAGCTAGCCAACACAGGGAATGATGGTCGGAAACGACGGTGAAGTGTTTTCCAAACAAATATGGTCTGAACTTGTAAATGGCCCAAACTACAGCCAGGCATTCCCTCTCCGTCGTGGAATAATTTCTTTCTGCGGCGTTAAGGGTTCTTGATGCATAGGCGATAGGCTTTTCTTTTCCTTCTACCAGTTGGGTCAACACTGCTCCGACGCCATATCCACTCGCGTCGGTATGTACAAGTGTCTCAGCATCTTCTTTAAAATGGCCAAGCACAGGACCGGTAGTTAGGGCTGATTTTAATATTTGGAAAGATTGTTCTTGTTCGTTAGACCAAAAGAACTTCACGTTATTCCTCAGGAGGTCGTGTAACGGCTTTGCTTTATTTGCAAAATCTTTCACAAATCGCCTGTAATATGAACACAATCCCATGAAGCTTCTTACTTCAGTTGCTGTTTTTGGAGTCGGGAAATTTGTAATTGCCTCAATTTTGTCGGGATCAGGGCGAATGCCGCTTTCTGTAACCAGATGTCCTAACACTTTGATTTCTCTTGACCCAAAACGGCACTTCTCATGATTAATACACAAGCCTGCTTGCTGGATGCATCTGAGAACTTTCCCTAGGCGTTCAATATGTTCTTTAAAGGATGTAGCATAAACAATTATATCGTCTAAATAACAAAGACAAATTGTCCATTTCAATCCTGCTAGTAGCTTGTCCATCATTCTTTCGAATGTTGCCGGTGCGTTGCATAGACCGAAGGGCATCACCCGGAACTCATATAAGCCATCAGGGGTGATGAAAGCTGTCTTCTCCCGATCTTCCTCGTCGATTTCTATCTGCCAGTATCCTGTACGTAGGTCCATGCTGGAAAAGAATTTAGCTCCTGTCAAGCTATCCAAAACATCATCATTTCTAGGTAAAGGATACACATCCTTTTTGGTGACCTTGTTAAGCTTTCGGTAGTCTACGCAAAATCTCCAGGACCCATCTTTCTTTTTAACCAAAACTACTGGAGAGGACCAAGGACTTTCGGACGGTTGTACAATTCCCATCTTTATAATTTTATCGACTTCACTTTGTATAGCTCGTCTTTCGACAGGAGACACCCGGTATGGTCGTTGTTTAATAGGACGGCTGTCTGAGGTGTCGATTTTATGTTTCACATTGGAGGTTGTACTGAATGATTTTCTCTCAAAATCAAAAACCTCCGAGTACTTTTCTAGACATTCTGCAATCATTGACTTTTGTTCTTTATCTAATCTCTCGTCTACCAGAGATAAGATTTGTTGGCGTCTATCCTCACTCTTAATGTTTGATTGAGTTTTCTCGTCTTCAGCTGTGTCAACACTGTAGATTCCGCTACTTCCAATTTTCCTCAAGTATCCTACAAGCATACCAGCTGGGATTATTTGATTCTGAGAAGTCCCATTAGTAACCCATATCTCCCCTCTGCCGTGATGGAAGTTAATTATGGATGATGGTATGACCAATTCTTTTTTTAAGATGAGATCTTTGCTTCCTTCTATCATTAGATCTTTTCCGCCTCGAATCTCTTCGTTAATAACCGTGATTTTCTTAATTGAGCGAGCTGGAATAAAACAGTCTTCTAACGCATGTGTAGGCAGATCTTCTTCTAGGCCGTCGTTCACACTTTCCTTCAAATGTATTTCACCTCTTCCACAATCAATCACTGCACTTGTGGCTCGAAAGAAATCAAGACCAAGGATTATGTGATGGCTACATTCAGAGAAGACAACAAGAGTAAAATAAATCTCAAGTTCTTCAATCGACACTTTTAAGTTGCAGCGCCCCAGAGTTTCGATATGCTTCCTATTGGCGACTCTCAGTACAGGCCCTTTTTCTGCAAAGAACGGAATTTTCAAATATCGGCGAAAACTTTCCGAGATTACGGAATAATCGGCTCCAGAATCGACTAAGGCCTCAACATTCTGTCCATTTATGGTGATAACAACGTAGTTCCGTTTCATGTTCGCAGTTATAATAGGGGGAGGATTTCTACTTTCGTCAGCGGCCTTACCTCCAGTCTCGGTCGCTCTCCTTAGTTTCCCTGGCTTAGGCGGCGAGGAGATTGACTGGATCGACGAGAGGGCGACGGCGTTGCGTTTCGTCTTGAGGGGGATCTTCCACGGCCAGGATAGGGCGACGGGTTTCGAAAGCGGCGATCTACAAACTCAACTTCTTCGGCATTTTGATTGAACCAGGTGTTGTAATTATTGGAGTAGGCCGGCCTTCTTACCCTGGCTTCCTCGAAAACACGCCTTCTGTCTCGGCAATATCGGGCTACATGTCCCGGGCGACCGCAATTGAAACATATTGGAACGTTTTCGTGTGTCCTCCATTCATCAGTTCTTCTCTGTGGTGGTGTCTGGTTGGGTGCCGGTGTTCTTTGGTTCAGGAACTGCTGTCGTGGCGTCTGTTTGAATATTTGGGGTCGGTTAGAGTACTGCTGTCGTTGCATTGGCCTTTGAACGGGCTGCGAAATTGCAGACAGGTTCCTTTCAACTTCCTCTCGGATAATTAGATCCAGGGAAGATGGTTTGAGAGTGGCTGTCTCGGGATTCAATGCATGGTGGATTTCTTCTCGGACGATACGTCTAATGAGGTCTTCCATAGATTCCGATTCTGCTGGGTTGATGGCGGCAGCATTCGGCAGTCTGTCAAAAACTATCCGCGTATTCACACGCTTCTTTTGAGATAGTTCGATTTTTCGACACCACCTTATAAACTCCTCGGTGGTGGCAATTTCAAAGGTTACGATTGCCCTGTAAATTTCCTCAGAGACCCCTTTGGCTAAATGAGAAACTTTTTCATTTTCATTCATGTTGGGATTAATTTGTCGACATAAATAGAGGACGTCTTGAATATACGCCTCACTAGACTCTCCCTTTCCTTGGGCCCTGGCTTTTAGTTTTTCTAAAAGTTGATCTTTTTCGCTTGCGTAATGCCCAAAGACCTGAGACAACATTGTCTCAAAAAGTTCCCATGAGGTTATTTGTTCCTCTACATTTTCGAACCAGACTTTGGCCGTTCCTGAGAGGAAGAAGAAAACATTTGCTAGGCACATGGAACTGTCCCAGCAGTTGTAGCGAGCTACACGATGGTACTCTTTCAACCATTTCTCCGGGCTTTGGCCCGGTTCCCCCGAAAATATAGAAGGGTTTCTAATATGTTTGAAGTGGTACTCACCCTGTGGGGTCTCTCTTTCTTCGTGTTGCATCTTAGAATATTCCAATGGGTTTAATCTTTGGATTCTACGACTTCTTCTTATAGCTTGGGCAGCGAAGGGATGATCCAGCTTGTCTCTACCAGATGTCACAGTAATGAAGGTGACGAGTCGTTTGGATAGAATAAAATAATAATTTATTAGATGACTTTAAATAGTTAATAAGTTTGAAGGATAAAAAATAATAGAGGTAAACTAAGTTAAATGTATAAAAATAATGGTAAATTAAGGAAGTAATGTCAGAGACCCAAACGGCTGGCGATCGGCTCCACCCCTCAAGATGGCGACTATTGTTTACAAACTTCCCGCCTAGCGCGCACGCCATCTATCGGAGCTTAGGTACATAACACTTGGCAAGCTGATAGCGCGCGCCACCTATCGGGGCTTAGGTACATAACATTCGCCAAGCTGCCGATGTATTATTTACAGTTACAAGCTATGTACATTTTTGGTTATGACAATATTTTAAAAATGTTTTAATTAAAATACTATTCGTTGCAATTATAAATTGGCGCCGTGGATGTCTCTCTTGTGAAACGTCCCGCCCCAAACTGTGCGTGTCTTGAAAATATAAAAATAAAAATGTGAACGGAAAAATATGTCCAGGGTAGCCTAGTGGTCATGGCATCTGCCCGGTAAGCGGAAAGTCGTGGGTTCGATTCCCATCCCTTGACACATTTTTTATTTTATCCATTCTGACCAAAATCTATCCGTGAACTTCACACAGACAGAATAAGGCAATTATATAAGTAGATAATCCAAATTGTGCCTTATCACACACTATTTTTTTATTTGGCCTTATTACCTTGTGTTTATAATCTATGACGTAATGCCGGCGAGACGCACCCGTTGGCTGCTGGCGAGCACGTGACCTCCCTGTGCGCGCGCATCCGTGACAGAGGCGGCCGATGAGGAAAGACGGTCGTGACTATATATATATATAATAATAATAATAATATAATAATAATTATTATCATTAGATAATGATAATGATCATAATGATGATGCGCGTGCATCCGTGACTGAGGCCGATGAGGAAAGACGGTCGTGACTATATATATTAACTAGACGAATGGCCCGGGCAACGCCCGTGTTTTACCCGTTTGAATGTTTTTATTCAAATACTATTTGTTACAATTATAAATTGGAGCCGTGGATGTCACTCTTGTGAAACGTCCCGCTCCAAACTTTACATGTACATTAGGTCAGCTGGTATTACCCCTCATTTTCACCGCTAGAGGCGCGAGCGAATTGACTTTTTGTAAATATACATAATTATAAAGATAGAAGCTTCTATAGAAGATAATGATCATAATGATGATGCGCGCGCATCCGTGACATGAGTAATTGAGGAATTGAGGAAAGACGGTCGTGACTATATCTACTTATATATTTGCCTTATTCTGTCTGTTTGTCTGAAGCTCACGGATGGGATTTTTCATAACCATCGGTGGTTCAGTGGTAGAATGCTCGCCTGCCACGCGGGCGGCCCGGGTTCGATTCCCGGCCGATGCATTTTTTTTTTTTTTACAATTTTTAAAACTCATTTATATATCATACAAGAATGACATCCACGGCGCCAATTTATAAGTGTAACGAATAGTATTTGAATAAAAGCATTTAATCGGGTAAAACCCGGGCGTTGCCCGGGTCATTCGTATATAATAATTGTATAAACGAATGCAAGACAAAATCACCGCGAATGTTTCTTTTTTTTAAGGCAATTTCTTTTTAAGGCAATTATCGTTATTTATCGTTAATTTTTGTTTCGATTTTATTGAAAAAAAAAACGATATGGTGCCTTTAAAAAATGATCTTTATTACTATGCAGTTTTCTATTTAGTCAATATACCTGAGTTCATGTTGCAAATGTAATTATCTCTATCGATTTAGTAGGTGTAATGCAAAAAAAAAAAAATCGACATGATGAAATCTTTATGAAAATTCACATTTTTATTTTTATATTTTCAAGACACACAGTTTGGGGCGGGACGTTTCACAAGAGAGACATCCACGGCGCCAATTTATAATTGTAACGAATAGTATTTGAATTAAAACGTTTTTAAAATATATACGCACTCGGGTAAAACCCGGGCGTTGCCCGGGCCATTCGTCTAGTATATTATATTTTAATAATATAAAAATGAATGTATGTGTGTGTGTGTGTGTGTCTGTTTGTCCTTTATGCCTGACCAAACCACTCATTGGAACGCCATGAAACTTTAGGAAGTTATTTAGTATAGTACTGGGAAGGTTTCTAGCAAATAAAATTTTTGAAATACCTTTTCGCTTTAAAATATTCAAGCTAAATATTTTAATTTATCTGTTATAATTCAACAATCTGCTCTAAATATTATCATGATGATACGATGATTTTGTAATGTAGAAAATTAGGAAAGACAAAATTCAGGATGACACGGCAATTTATTTGAGACAAGAATAATGATACAATTCCAAGGCAATATACTATTCCTTTAACTTCCAATTACCGAGGGAACCAATTAATATTGATTTTATTCAACTTATCGAGTATTTTTCAAGGGACCGGGAAAAAATATTCACTTTATTGAGAGATTCGTTAGACAAACCTTTACTCCGGTAAAACCCGGGCGAAGCCGGGTACGTCCATACAAGAATAATGATACAATTCCAAGGCAAGATACTATTCCTTTAACTTCCAATTACCGAGGGAACCAATTAATATTGATTTTATTCAACTTATCGAGTATTTTTCAAGGGACCGGGAAAAAATGTTCACTTTATCGAGAGATTCGTTAGACAAACCTTTACTCGGGTAAAACCCGGGCGAAGCCGGGTACGTCCGCTAGTTAATAATAATAATAATATAATAATAATTATTATTATTATTATCATTAGATAATGATAATGATCATAATGATGATGCGCGCGCATCCGTGACATGAGGAATTGAGGAAAGACGGTCGTGACTATATATGTTGACTAGATGAATGACCCGGGCAACACCCGTGTTTTACCCGATTGAATGTTTTTATTCCAATACTATTTGTTACAATTATAAATTGGAGCCGTGGATGTCACTCTTGTGAAACGTCCCGCTCCAAACTTTACATGTACATTAGGTCAGCTGGTATTACCCCTCATTTTCACCGCTAGAGGCGCGAGCGAATTGACTTTTTGTAAATATACATAATTATAAAGATAGAAGCTTCTATAGAAGATAATGATCATAATGATGATGCGCGCGCATCCGTGACATGAGGAATTGAAGAAAGACGGTCGTGACTATATATGTTGATAATAATAATAATAATAATAATATAATAATAATTATTATTATTATTAGATAGTGATAATGATGATGCGCGCGCATCCGTGACATGAGGAATTGAGGAATTGTTGACGGTGGAAAGACGGTCGTGACTATATATGTTGATAATAATAATAATATAATAATAATAATTATTATTATTAAAGCAAATAGCAGATGGAAAAGAAATTATTTTACTTGGAGATTTAAACATCAGAACTGGGAAGTTGGGAGGACTACACAATCCACTTAATTTCCAGCTCCCCCTAACATCGGAAAGAAGGGCTAAAGATCATATAATATCATCTCTGTCTAATAAACTTCTTGATTTCCTGGAAGATAATTCTTTGACAATAGTTAATGGAAGATCTAGAGGTGATAAAGATGGAGATTTTACATACATATCCGAAAGAGGCTCTTCAACTATTGACTATTGCATACTCTCACAGGGTTCACTACAAATTTTACTGGACTTCAAAGTCGATGACCAACTGTACTCAGACCACCATCCTTTGGTTTTAACGATAAAAGGCCAAAACTTCAATGAGAAAAAAACCAAACGGGAAGATTATAATATTACGAGATATAGATGGTCAGCCGATGGACTCGCAACGTTTAAAATGAAACTGGAAGAATTGCGGGAAAAAAACATACCAGCCTCCGATGACCTTGTATACACTTTCAATCAGCGAATTTTGGAAGCAATGTCATCTGCAAAAATAACCTACTCAATTAAGGGCGGCCCCAGGAAATCTAAGCCGTGGTTCGATAAGGACTGCTATGATATGAAAAAACTGGCAAAAGAAAGTCTGAAGAAATATCGTAAAACAAATAGATTGGAAGACAGAGAATGTTATGCTTCTTCCAGAAAGAAATATCTTGCTTTATTGGATCTAAAAAGGAAAGGCTTTGATAATGAAAAACAGGAAATACTCAGAAATGCTAAAGACTCAAAGACCTTCTGGAAAACTATTGCGCTCTACAAAAGCACATCTATAATCCAAGGAGAAATATCTATACAGGACTGGCTGAACTTTTACCGCGAACTAATGACTACAGAGAAAAATTTGAGAATTTGTAATTTACATAATGTGATTTCTCAGAACGATCCTATATTGGACTCAGAGATAACCAATGCAGACATATACAAGGAGATAGCTGGTTTGAGGAGTAACAAGGCATGCGGGCCCGATGGCATCCCCAATGAAGTATTAAAAACACTCCCTGATTCGTACATACTGCTGTTGAAACAACTCTACAATAGTGTTATGACGACTGGAAAATACCCAGCAATTTGGACTAATTCCACTATACACCCAATCTTTAAAAACGGTTATAAGAACAGCCCCTCCAACTACCGAGGTATTGCACTGATTAGCAATGTATCAAAGCTTTTCACATCAATCCTAAGATCACGACTGGAGGAATGGGTCGAAGGAAGAAGGGTTATACCCGAAAACCAAGCGGGATTTAGAAAAGAAAGATCATGTATTGACCACATATTTACACTAACTACTTTAATCCAACTATCATTAAGAAAAAAGAGGGGAAAACTATATGTCTTTTTTGTCGATCTAAGGAAGGCATTTGATACTGTACCCCACTCACTACTTTGGAAAAAACTTTACAACCTAGGCATAAGTTACCAATTCATAAGTACGATCAAAAGTTACTACGAACAAGCAACTATAGCTATCAGATGGAAGGGATCATTTACGGAAAGTATTAAGATAAACTCGGGAGTCCTCCAGGGAGAACCACTTTCCCCACTGCTATTTATATTATTTATCACGGACTTAATCGAAATTTATAATAACTCAGACCTGCCGAGTGTAAATTTGCCGGAATTTGGAGATATCCATTTATTGCTGTACGCCGACGACATAGCAATTATAGGTGAGTCCAGGATAAACCTCCAAAAGAAGATCAAAATACTGAAAGAATATCTCGATGAGAACTTAATGACACTAAATGAGTCCAAGTCAAAGATTATGGTGTTCCGTAATGGAGGTAAACCCTCAAATAAGGATAGATGGTTCTGGAATGATAAACCCATAGCAATAACTTCAAGATATACATACTTGGGATTCCCTCTGACACCAACAATAACAACTACTCACCCGGCAAATTACTTTAAAGGAAAAGCACTTACAGCAATTAACGCCACACACCCAATATTAATAAAATCAAAAGCAAAGTCAATAAATTTATCAATCAAACTCTTTGATACAATAGTGAGAGCTGTCCTGATGTATGCCGCTCCATTATGGGCAACAGAGCATAAAGACTTACTGGACAATATACAAGACATATTTATCCGTAGGTTCCTGAATCTGCCCAGATACACTCCAGGTTACCTAATCAGATTAGAAACCGGTCGTATCTCATTGAGTGTAACAGCCTTAAAATTAACCCTGAAGTATTGGCTGCGGGTGTTGAATATGAGCAGTGACAGATTGCCACGTATATGTTTTAATAGAACACGGGAACTCTCTAATGCTTCGGGCACACCCATCGGTTTCATTAAAAAGCTCACTAATCTGCTTAACGATAATGGATCCCCTGCACTTGTTTCCTGTGATGACCCTGAAACGCTGAGGAGCGCGATTACAGGGCTCTTAAAAACAGCGGCAGACCAATCTATACAAAACGACCTTACAAGAATGGATAAATCTAAGCTATACTCTCACTACAAAGACATTCACATATCTTTCATGACGGAGGGATACCTTTTAGGGGATTTTCCTTTCCCGGTTGTAAGACTACTCGCACAAGTTAGAATACTTTCAAGTTTTTTTAGAGAAAACCACACCAAGATGCTCTGCGGTGAGGACCCGACTTGTACCTTCTGTAATTCAAAACTACAAAATGAAATCACTCACTATATTTTTGATTGCTCTGCTCTGAAAGAAGAAAGAAGAACCCTTATGCTCAAAACTGGGCAACTCTGTGCTTCACTTCCATCAATAATTGACAATATGACCCAGAATAAGTATATTGCTACGGCGTTTTATGGTTTCCACAAGTCCATATCTCAGAAGAAGGCCAAGTGATACTCACTCCTCACTTTCTTACTGCTACTCTTTTTGTGTTGATTTCTTGCTTCCCTCTTTCTTATTATTATTATTTTTTTTTTCCTTTTCTTGTTTTTTTTTTTTTCTTTCTCTTTTTACTCTGTATATATCGCTATTTCCGTTGTCTCACTGCTTTGTTCTTATGCATACCTCTGGTGAATCCTGTATAGGGTCAGTGACCCTAAATAAAGGCTTTTTTGTTGTAAAAAAAAAAAAAAAAAAAATTATTATTATTATTATCATTAGATAATGATAATGATCATAATGATGATGCGCGCGCATCCGTGACATGAGGAATTGAGGAATTGTTGACGGTGGAAAGACGGTCGTGACTATATATGTTGATAATAATAATAATAATAATATAATAATAATTATTATTATTATTATCATTAGATAATGATAATGATCATAATGATGATGCGCGCGTATCCGTGACATGAGGAATTGAGGAATTGTTGACGGTGGAAAGACGGTCGTGACTATATATGTTGATAATAATAATAATAATATAATAATTATTATTATTATCATTAAATAATGATAATGATCATAATGATGATGCGCGCGTATCCGTGACATGAGGAATTGAGGAATTGTTGACGGTGGAAAGACGGTCGTGACTATATACAGTGTACTCCGCTTATAACAAAGTCGGTTATAGCGAAATTCCGCATATAGCGAATGAAATTGTCTGCACGAAAGAAAAGAAGGGCTTAAACCATTAAAAGAACTCTGGATATTGCGAAGTCGGATATAAAGAATTTTCGCTTATAACGAAGTGATTTGCATGTATAAATTTTTATTTTATCCGTTTATAACGAAGTTTTCTCATTTACCATTATAATTGACTAATATATTATGCATAATATATATCAAATTACAACGTGTGAATGACACAAATTTAATGATACACAACAAATAAGTTAATAATATACAATTTAAAAATATGCAAACATATTATAAGTATTTTTTTTTTACATTATTTAAACAAAATTAAATTGTTTAATAAACGCTTATATTTTATTAACGTTTACCATGGCAGGAGAACGAAAACAAACAAGAAACTCACTATCTCTGTCAGTCAAGCTGCAAATCCTAAAAGAGATTGAAGTGGAGAAGAAGAAAAAGACAGATGTTGCCCAGAAACATAATATCCCACAGTCGTCGCTCAGCACCATAATAAAGAACTCTGAGAAGATCCACCAACAAGCTCTGCATGCGGGAGAAAGCAGTCGGAAACGAGCACGTGGATCTACATATGCTGATGTTGATGAGGCTCTGCTGCAGTGGTTCAAGCAGGCAAGAAGTGCAGCGCTTCCAGTTAATGGTCCATTGCTTTCCGAAAAGGCGAAGACCCTGGCTTTTGAATTTGGATTAAAGGATTTTACTGGGAGTGGTGGATGGATCGAGCGTTGGAAGGCAAGGCATGGCATCAAGCTGCGCAACATTTGTGGAGAATCAGCTGATGTCAATCGTGAGACAATGACGAACTGGTTGACCGATGTAATGCCTAATATAATTAGTAACTATGCTTGCAAAGACATCTTCAACGCCGATGAAACCGGTCTCTTCTGGCGTCTTCTTCCTGACAAGACACTGTATACAAATGCCATGTTATCCGATGTAGAAATTGTCGAGAGCATTCTTCAAGCAAAAGAAGAAGAAGAAACGGACCAAGTTGATGAAGAAGTAGACCCAATTGTCCACATTCCGCATCCAAAAGAGGTCTTGGAGAGCATTCAAACTCTGCGATTGTTTCTTCAATGTCAGGATGAGTCCAAGTCTCTTCATAGGCATCTGTCAGACTTGGACAACATCGAAAAGAGTGTTCAGCACTTGTTACTGACTTCTAAATGTCAAAAGAAAATCACAAACTACTTCTCCAAAAACACCTGATGAGGTTGTTATTGATCTTTGTGTTGCTCTTTTGAGTTGAATAGTAAATAAAATTATTGGTACAAAACATTTTTTTTTTCCAACTGCGGATATAACAAACTTCGGATATAACAAAGTGATTGTCATGGATAATGCGACTTCGTTATAAGCGGAGTACACTGTATGTTGATAATAATAATAATAATATAATAATAATAATTATTATTATTACTATCATTAGATTATGATAATGATCATAATGATGATGCGCGCGCATCCGTGACATGAGGAATTGAGGACAGCGATGAGGAAAGACGGTCGTGACTATATATAGGGACTAGACGAATGACCCGGGCAACGCCCGTGTTTTAACCGATTGAATGTTTTTATTCCAATACTATTTGTTACAATTATAAATTGGAGCCGTGGATGTCACTCTTGTGAAACATCCCGCTCCAAACTTTACATGTACATTAGGTCAGCTGGTATTACCCCTCATTTTCACCGCTAGAGGCGCGAGCGAATTGACTTTTTGTAAATATACATAATTATAAAGATAGAAGCTTCTATAGAAGATAATGATCATAATGATGATGCGCGCGCATCCGTGACAGCGATGAGGAAAGATGGTCGTGACTATATATGTTTATAATAATAATAATAATAATAATATAATAATAATAATTATTATTATTATCATTAGATAATGATAATGATCATAATGATGATGCGCGCGCATCCGTGACAGAACCGGCCGGCCGGCCCATGACGGTCGTGACTATATATGTTGACTAGACGAATGGCCCGGGCAACGCCCGGGTTTTACCCGAGTGCGTATATATTTTAAAAATGTTTTAATTAAAATACTATTCATTACAATTATAAATTGGCGCCGTGGATGTCTCTCTTGTTATACGTCCCGCCCCAAACTGTGTGTGTCTTGAAAATATAAAAATAAAAATGTGAACGGAAAAATATGTCCAGGGTAGCCTAGTGGTCATGGCATCTGCCCGGTAAGTGGAAGGTCGTGGGTTCGATTCCCATCCCTTGACACTTTTTTTATTTTATCCATTCTGACCAAAATCTATCTGTGAACTTCACACAGTGAACTTCACACAGAGAGAATAAGGCAATTATATAAGTAGACTAGCGGACGTACCCGGCTTCGCCCAGGTTTTACCCGAGTAAAAGTTTGTCTAACGAATCTCTCAATAAAGTGAACATTTTTTTCCCGGTCCCTTGAAAAATACTCGATAAGTTGAATGAAATCAATATTAATTGGTTCCCTCGGTAATTGGAAGTTAAAGGAATAGTATCTTGCCTTGGAATTGTATCATTATTCTTGTATGGATGTACCCGGCTTCGCCCGGGTTTTACCCGAGTAAAGGTTTGTTTAACGAATCTCTCGATAAAGTCAACATTTTTTCCCGGTCCCTTGAAAAATACTCGATAAGTTGAATAAAATCAATATTAATTGGTTCCCTCGGTAATTGGAAGTTAAAGGAATAGTATCTTGCCTTTGAATTGTATCATTATTCTTGTCTCAAATAAATTGCCGTGTCATCCTGAATTTTGTCTTTCCTAATTTTCTACATTACAAAATCATCTAATCATCAAGATAATATTTAGAGCAGATTGTTGAATTATAACAGATAAATTAGAATATTTATCTTGATTATTTCTAGGCGAAAAGTTATTTCAAAAATTTTATTTGCTAGAAACCTTCCCAGTACTATACTAAATAACTTCTCAAAGGTTCATGGCGATCCAATGAGTGGTTTGGTCAGGCATAAAGGACAAACAAACAAACAGACACACATACATTCATTTTTATATATATAGATAATCCAAATTGTGCCTTATCACACGCTATTTTTTTATTTGGCCTTATTACCTTGTGTTTATAATCTATGACGTAATGCCGGCGGCGCGCGCCCGTTGGCTGCCGGCGAGCACGTGACCTCCCTGTGAGCGCGCATCCGTGACAGAACGGGCCCATGACGGTCGTGACTATATATATACTAGCCGAATGACCCGGGCAACGCCCGGGGTTAACCGATTAAATGCTTTTATTCAAATACTATTCGTTACAATTATAAATTGGCGCCGTGGATATCATTCTTGTCAACATATATAGTCACGACCGTCATGGGTTCTGTCACGGATGCGCGCGCATCATCATTATGATCATTATCATTATCTAATGATAATAATAATCTTAATTATTATTATTATTATTATATTATTATTATTATCCAACAATCATCAACATATATAGTCACGACCGTCATGGGTTTTCACGGATGCGCGCGCATCATCATTATGATCATTATCATTATCTAATGATAATAATAATAATAATAATAATAATAATTATTATTATTATTATATTATTATTATTATCAACATATATAGTCACGACCGTGATGGGCCGGTTCTGTCACGGATGCGCGCGCACAGGGAGGTCACGTGCTCGCCGGCAGCCAACGGGCGCGCGCCGCCGGCATTACGTCATAGATTATAAACACAAGGTAATAAGGCCAAATAAAAAAATAGTGTGTGATAAGGGACAATTTGGATTATCTACTTATATAATTGCCTTATTCTCTCTGTGTGAAGTTCACTGTGTGAAGTTCACGGATAGATTTTGGTCAGAATGGATAAAATGAAAAAAGTGTCAAGGGATGGGAATCGAATCCACGACCTTCCGCTTACCGGGCAGATGCCATGACCACTAGGCTACCCTGGACATATTTTTCCGTTCACATTTTTATTTTTATATTTTCAAGACACACACAGTTTGGAGCGGGACGTTTCACAAGAGAGACATCCACGGCGCCAATTTATAATTGTAACGAATAGTATTTTAAATAAAACATTTTTAAAATATATACGCACTCGGGTAAAACCCGGGCGTTGCCCGGGCCATTCGTCTTGTATAATATATAAATGAGTTTTAAAAATTGTAAAAAAAAAAATGCATCGGCCGGGAATCCAACCCGGGGCGCCCGCGTGGCAGGCGAGCATTCTACCACTGAACCAAAAGCAAACGGTGACAGAATTAAGAACGCATGACGATGATAACTGTATATTATCCGTGACAGAGGCGGCCGATAAGGAAAGACGGTCGTGACTATATATAGTAACTAGACGAATGGCCCGGGCAACGCCCGGGTTTTACCCGAGTGCGTATATATTTTAAAAATGTTTTAATTAAAATACTATTCGTTACAATTATAAATTGGCGCCGTGGATGTCTCTCTTGTGAAACGTCCCGCCCCAAACTGTGTGTGTCTTGAAAATATAAAAATAAAAATGTGAACGGAAAATATGTCCAGGGTAGCCTAGTGGTCATGGCATCTGCCCGGTAAGCGGAAGGTCGTGGGTTCGAGTCCCATCCCTTGACACTTTTTTTATTTTATCCATTCTGACCAAAATCTATCCGTGAACTTCACACAGAATAAGGCAATTATATAAGTAGATAATCCAAATTGTGCCTTATCACACACTATTTTTTTATTTGGCCTTATTACCTTGTGTTTATAATCTATGACGTAATGCCGGCGGCGCGCGCCCGTTGGCTGCCGGCGAGCACGTGACCTCCCTGTGCGCGCGCATCCGTGACAGAACCGGCCCATGACGGTCGTGACTATATATGTTGATGGATAATAATAAAATAATAATAATAATAATAATAATCCGTGACAGAACCGGCCGGCCGGCCGGCCCATGACGGTCGTGACTATATTTTTTCATCGAAGTAAGGACAGTAGAAGTTCGTTTTATGCATAAAAGAAACATTCGCGCTTTTAAATCCTTTTATTTTATATGTGACTATATATGTTGATGGATAATAATAATAATATAATAATAATAATAATAAATATCATTAGATAATCGATTATTTTTTATATACAGTGGACCCTCGGTTTACGAGCACCTTGGAGTACGAGCTTTTCGCAGTACGAGCAAAATTTTTTGAAAAATTTTACCTCGGATTACGAGTGAAATTTCGCATTACGAGCAACTCGTGATGATTGCCCGTAATCGTGATGGATGAAAATTCACTGGGATCCCTCCCTTCAGATCAGATTCGGGGAAATATGTAAAATGTGGGAAACTGTGCAATTGTTCGTAGCAAGAAGAATTGCCCGAGTTTCAATTATTAAAAATAAGAAATTAGTTTCGCACTACGAGCGTTTTGGAGTACGAGCATGGCTCTGGAACGGATTATGCTCGCAAACCGAGGGTCCACTGTATCTTAGAGTATATATATTATATGTGAAACACACGACTACTCTGAAGCAGGTATTTACAAACCTATACAAATAATTAGCAAAAATATACTATTAGAAAAAAAAAAAAAACTTTATAAGGGCTAAGAAACTAAATAAGGGCTAAGAAAAAGATGGTATATTTTTGCTAATCATTTGTATAGGTTTGTAAATACCTGCTTCAGAGTAGTCGTGTGTTTCACATATAATATATATACTCTAAGATATATAAAAAATAATCAATTTTTCAAATGCTTAAAAACGCACGACGTAGAAAGAGGATCATTAGATAATGATAATGATCATAATGATGATGCGCGCGCATCCGTGACATGACGGTGGAAAGACGGTCGTGACTATATGTTGATAATAAATAATAATATAATAATAATTATTATTATCATTAGATAATGATAATGATCATAATGATGATGCGCGCGCTTCCGTGACATGACGGTGGAAAGACGGTCGTGACTATATATGTTGATAATAAAATAATAATATAATAATCATAATTATTATTATTATCATTAGATAATGATAATGATCATAATGATGATGCGCGCGCATCCGTGACATGAGGAATTGAGGAAAGACGGTCGTGACTATATATGTTGACTAGACGAATGACCCGGGCAACGCCCGTGTTTTACCCGATTGAATGTTTTTATTCCAATGCTATTTGTTACAATTATAAATTGGAGCCGTGGATGTCACTCTTGTGAAACGTCCCGCTCCAAACTTTACATGTACATTAGGTCAGCTGGTATTACCCTTCATTTTCACCGCTAGAGGCGCGAGCGAATTGACTTTTTGTAAATATACATAATTATAAAGATAGAAGCTTCTATAGAAGATAATGATCATAATG
The DNA here is from genome assembly GCA_030710605.1 of Cordylochernes scorpioides. Classification (NCBI taxonomy): domain Eukaryota; kingdom Metazoa; phylum Arthropoda; class Arachnida; order Pseudoscorpiones; family Chernetidae; genus Cordylochernes; species Cordylochernes scorpioides. The sequence continues at coordinate 3,515,255 of CP092871.1, read as the reverse complement.
ATGATGCGCGCGCATCCGTGACAGCGATGAGGAATTGAGGAAAGACGGTCGTGACTATTATATTAACGAATGACCCGGGCAACGCCCGTGTTTTACCCGATTGAATGTTTTTATTCAAATACTATTTGTTACAATTATAAATTAGAGCCGTGGATGTCACTCTTGTGAAAGGTCCCGCTCCAAACTTTACATGTACATTAGGTCAGCTGGTATTACCCCTCATTTTCACCGCTAGAGGCGCGAGCGAATTGACTTTTTGTAAATATACATAATTATAAAGATAGAAGCTTCTATAGAAGATAATGATCATAATGATGATGCGCGCGCATCCGTGATAGCGATGAGGAATTGAGGAAAGACGGTCGTGACTATATATGTTGATAATAATAATATAATAATAATAATTATTATTATTATCATCAGATAATGATAATGATCATAATGATGATGCGCGCGCATCCGTGACATGATTGACGGTGGAAAGACGGTCGTGACTATATATGTTGATAATAATAATAATAATAATAATAATATAATAATTATTATTATTATTATTATCATCAGATAATGATAATTGTAGGATTAAAACTCTTAAAATCACGATCATTAAAAAACAATAATAAACATTAAGAGGAGCCTCTTGTGTAAATTTCTTTAATACCGCAAGCTTTCGAACAAAACGTTCTTCAACGGGCGTGGATAGTAAACCGTACTAACATATTATTAGAGGAGAAAAACTAATATGTACACCAATAAATTTACATACTAAAGAGATAATAGCGTAAAAGAGAATACAGCATAAATATTTAAAATTGAAATTTGCATGTTACAAACGTGACAACGAAAATATGCAATAAACTTTGCATGAGACTAAAAACTAAGGTAAAAATTATTAAAACGGCGACATCCTTACAGCCGGGGGTCCCACTCAGACCCATAATAGCTTATCACCTTTCTCCAGCCTATTCTGTAGCCAAGTTTTTGGTAAGTTTTTTGTCCCCTCTCATGAAAGACAATCCTAACACATATAGCATCACGCATCCCCCCAGTTTCATAGAAGACCTCCTTGATTTACATCCACCACCCCTACACAGTATGGTGTCTTTTGATGTCACGTCGTTATACCTCTCACTTCCACACTCCCTCATTGCTGACAAGTTGCAATCTTTCCTTATTACCAATAACATTGACACACAAACGGCCTCCCATATTCTACAACTTGCTTCCCTCTGCCTCTCGATTTGCACTTTCACCTTCAACAAGCAGTTTTACAAACAGACCAGAGGAACCCCTATGGGTAGTCCCCTCTCGTCAATTATCTCTGAAATAGTCATGGGTTCTTTGGACACATGGATCAATCAAGCCCTCCCTTCCGATATATACTATTGGAGGCGATATGTAGACGACATCTTTTGCATTATTAAAACAGACAGCCTTCAACTAACATACAGTACCTTGCATAATTTCAACCCCCACATTAAGTTTACATATGAAACAGAAATAGACTTTGTTTTACCTTTCCTAGACATCCTTATTATTCGCACCCCTCAGTCTTTTCACACCTCTGTTTTCCATAAGAAGCACATCCCTCCCCAATATACGCATTTCTCCTCCAATAGTCCCATCGCCTTTAAAATTAATACAGTCAGGACCTTAACTAAAAGAATCTTTACCCATTGTTCCTTACCCATTTTTAAAACAATAGAAAGATCCAGAATCCATTCCTTATTAACAACCGCTGGTTATCCCATAGATTTTATAGAAAAACATACTTTTGATCCATGTGTCCATAGAACCACTACAATTCATAGGGCCAAATGTTGGCTCCCGTTCTCCCCTGCCGCAGTATCTATATCCAGAGTCCTACGTCCATACGGCATAAAAGTTCTCTACAATAGTCCCCCCAACTTAGCCACCATCCTTAGACATCACATCACCAAATCTGATAAACCCACCCTACCCATAAACTCTACCGGTGCAGTATATTCCGTACAGTGCCTGAATTGCCCAACTTCTTATGTTGGGGAAACAGGCAGAACCACTGGCATCCGAATTTCAGAACACAGACGCAACATCCGCAATAAAGATCCTAAATCCTTAATTTTCACACATATAGCTCAAACAGGCCATAGTTTTGATCTCGACCATCCTCAAGTTAAATACCGACACATATATAACAAACATCACAGACTCTGCCTAGAATCTATTATCTCCACACAAAACAATAGCTGTAACCGTAGAATAGACCTCCCAGACATTTACCAGATACTCTATAAATAGCCTTTCTTTCACCCCCCCCTCCCCCCCCCCCCCCCCCCCTTTTATATCTCAAAGATGGTGGTAGCACTAGGTGGGACCCCCCCCCCTGCCTTGGCTTTTTGGGTTTTAGCTTCCATATACTGTTATATTCTATGTTCTTTTAATGTAAGGATGTCGCCGTTTTAATAATTTTTACCTTAGTTTTTAGTCTCATGCAAAGTTTATTGCATATTTTCGTTGTCACGTTTGTAACATGCAAATTTCAATTTTAAATATTTATGCTGTATTCTCTTTTACGCTATTATCTCTTTAGTATGTAAATTTATTGGTGTACATATTAGTTTTTCTCCTCTAATAATATGTTAGTACGGTTTACTATCCACGCCCGTTGAAGAACGTTTTGTTCGAAAGCTTGCGGTATTAAAGAAATTTACACAAGAGGCTCCTCTTAATGTTTATTATTGTTTTTTAAAGATAATGATAATGATCATAATGATGATGCGCGCGCATCCGTGACATGAGGAATTGAGGAATTGTTGACGGTGGAAAGACGGTCGTGACTATATATGTTGATAATAATATAATAATAATAATAATAATTATCATTAGATAATGATAATGATCATAATGATGATGCGCGCGCATCCGTGACTGAGGCCGATGAGGAAAGACGGTCGTGACTATATATATTAATAATAATAATAATATCAGAACTACATGAAAACTTTCTCCATTGATTATTTAAAATAGTAATGAAAATTAAGGAGAAAAGATTTTTATTCAGATAAACGTGTGACAAGCTTTCGGGGAGTCACGCCCTTCAACAGGTCGCATCCTGCGCGCGCATCCGTGACTGAGGCCGATGAGGAAAGACGGTCGTGACTATATATATTAACAATCCAAATTGTGCCTTATCATTAATTAATACTGTTATCAAGTGTGTAACCAGATAAGAAGAGAATAGTTTTCTATAAGAAAAATCCTAAAATATTATTATTATAATTAGAAATGGTAACAATGATGTTACCAAAATGTCACATTATATTTATTTATTTGTATTTGGTCTTATTACCTTGTAGTTCTAATTTCCCCTCGGCAAAGCTGACTGCTACAAGGCATATCCCCAGGTGGCAGATAGGAGAAAGACCTTCAGATATGAAGGCCAGCTGTGAAACAAGCAGAATAACTCTGATGAATAAGCAGTCGCAGACAAAACAGCAGCATTGTTAGAAGAGGAGAAAGACCTCTTTAAAAATCCTGACTTCAAAACTGACCCTGTTGATAGACCTCAGCAATGGTCCCACTCCAGGGATACTGTGTCTGTACTCCTGTTAGAGTTGGTAGTAAAGGCTTCCATGTTAGGAACAGCCTCGAACTACAGGCAAAGTCAGACTTTCACCAAAGTGTGCCTGGATCATGGTGTTATGATCAACAAAAGCTGCACCCCATTCCATTGGAATTTGTGTAATCAAGGGAAAAAGAAACAACAGTTGTAATCCCAAGTGAAGTAAACTAAGCCACCCAGGGAAGAGTTCTCCAGAAGTTGATGTTTAGCAGTTGCTGCCCAAACAGAAAAAACAAAGTCCTCCTCAATAAATGTAACCTCCCATGTCAGCTCCTTCCCTGTGATGGCACCCTGAAGGACAAAGCAGTATGACGAGAGTGCTGGCACCATTAACCTAGCTTAGTTTCTCTCACTTGTGTGACCTGCCTCCCTACCAAACAATAAATAATGGATTCTTTAAGCACACCAAGTTTAAACCTGTTGTTGTTTCTTATCCCCTTGTGTAAATCAAGCTGTTTATGATAAGCAGCAGCCTCTCCCAAAGGTCCTGTTTAGTACATCTAATGCGAGCCAAAATGTGTTCTGGAGCTGCAGATGCCAAAGCTACATTTTGGGCAAGTAGGGTAAATTTTGTTATCATTTTCTATCTTCAATGGCTTGAGATGGCCTGTTCTAAATCTTGTTAGTGTTGTTTGATGCTGTCTGAGGTTTGGAGCTCCTCTACTGTACCAGCTGTACTTAGATGGGACCTTTTCAGCAGCAAAGGTATCTGCTACCATGTTAGGAACGGCCTCAAATTACAGACAAAGTCAGACTTTCACCAAAGTGCCTAGATCATGATGCCATAATCAACGAAAGCTGCACCCCATTCCATGAGATCATATATAGAGTACCAGGGTATGTTGGCTTTAGCTTGGTGCCTGTGCATTGGAAACAATTTGGCTGATATCTGGTGTAACAAAACATGGTGACAGCTACATCAACCTATTTATGAAATTTCAAATGTTTCACTCTCCTCAAGGGAATTTGTCCCCTGAATCATTCCCCTGGGGAGAGTGACAGAGAGTCACTGAATCATCGGGAATTAAATGAATAATTGGTTGATGTAGCGCGCTATATCTATATATATAAAAATGAATGTTGGTCTGTATGCACGGTATACAAATTCGCAGTAGTTCACTAATTCAAACCAAAATTTCCATACATAGGTAAAAAATAACGGGGATGACGATAGGCTATTTTAAAAAATATATAAATCAATTATTAAAACTATATATTCAAATTATTCTACTTAGCTCACGAGCAGCGCCCTCTAGAACGCAGGCGATCTGACGGCGGCGCGCGCCCATTGGCTGCCGGCGAGCACGTGACTTCCCTGCCCCCCACCCTCCAAGAAAATGTAATCGTCCGGCTGCCGGCCGGTAGGACAGCCCAAGTTCCCACCAACCAATCAGAGGGATCAAGAGGTCCTGGCGCGCGGGGGCAGAGTTGGTGACACAGAAAAAAGCCTTGCGGGTGACCTCCAGGAACTACGTCCATCTTCCATATGTAATATACATTTAATCGTGTAAACCCGGGCGTTGCCCGGGTCATTCGTCTAGTTTTCTAAAAAAAAAAAAAACTTCCCGTCAAACAATTTATGTTCCAAAAATATAATAGGCTAATTTTCATGTTTCTTTCTCCTGGCCCCATGGAGGTAGAAATCCCTGAAAATATCCATCACATGTTCCTAGCTTCTTCTCTTCAGCCATTTTGACAGTGGAAAAAAAAAACCCTCATTTTTTGTCTGATGATGGCAAAACCTCTGTTAGTGATATATATTTACGGTGGGGACTTCGTGAGCCGCTACGGTAACCGTGAAGGCCTACAGGGAAATGGCACCTCCCCATTCCACCTCAGTTTGCTGGTATTGTGATCAGGGTGCACGGACCGATCTGCTCCATGGACAAGACACATATGATATATATATTTGGTGTTATTACCTTGTAAAATACAATATAACGCAGCTGATGATTGTAAAACGAAAATTAAAATTATACCGCGAATGTTTCTTTTAAAAATCGAAATTTATTTTCAAAGAGAAATAGCGACATCACTCTCCCCAGGGGAATGATTCAGGGGACAAATTCCCTTGAGGAGAGTGAAACATTTGAAATTTCATAAATAGGTTGATGTAGCTGTCACCATGTTTTGTTACACCAGATATCAGCCAAATTGTTTCCAATGCACAGACACCAAGCTAAAGCCAACATACCCTGGTACTCTATATATGATCTCATGGAATGGGGTGCAGCTTTCGTTGATTATGGCATCCTCAAAGTTAGAAATGTCGCTATTTCTCTTTGAAAATAAATTTCGATTTTTAAAAGAAACATTCGCGGTATAATTTTAATTTTCGTTATTACCTTGTGTTATCCAAATTGTGCTGACATAAAGACAAGAGTGAGGGGGGGCAACAACAATATTTACTGACATTACAAAACAACAAGGGTGACTACTGGGTGGACCTCCAAGCTGCTGATCCGGTATAGGTGCCCACGCCAGGGTAGCTGGGAGGCAGCACTTCTGCACACACATATTCAGCTTTACTTGACGGACACAGAAGTGGGAAAATTCTATATACAGTTATGAGCGTCATTCTTCATCTCCTAATCATTTATCATCTCTGTCACCGTTTGCTTTTTTTTTTGGAATGGCGCCCTCCTATTGGTTGGCTACGATCACGCCACCAGGGCTCTGGCACATTTTCAAGTTCAAAGTCGAACTGCTTTTCACATGTGTAGACATGTGGTGCACTTACAGTAAAAGCAGTCGCCTACCAGGGATAAGCAAAAAAGGCATGTAGTTACCGTGGCTGCAGGAGTAAGGCTTGATCCAGAAAGGTGGCGAGGATAGAAGTGACGGATCCTTGGTCACCTCCGGCTGGGACTCTGCTGCCACACGGGGTCAATGCACTTACAGCTTTGTCCTGTCTCTTGTTGGGGGTTGGCTTGAACGAGTTTAAGACATTTTTGATTCTACAAAGGTATTCGTACATTCGTACGTATTCGTTTGTGGCTCTATGGCTATTGTATATATATTGTGGCGAAAAAATATTTTATTATTTAATTTAATATTATTCAATGAAAATATTCAACAGATTATAAAAATATATATTACTCTGTATTTGTAAAATCATCTTTAAAATATTTCTTTGCTTGCTTGCTTAAGATTCCCTAGCTGTAGATAGTTTTGCTGACTTGTTAATAATTGTCGACTCGTCGCTGTGACGTCATCAATAAATACTTTTACATCTTAGGATATTTCAAGGCTTGATTTCTATGCTACAATATGAAAAAAAGGCATTTTATCATCTTTTTCTTACTTTTTCCCTTTTCTTTTATATTTGTTATAAATAATATAAAAGGAAAATTAAGAAAAGAGGAGAAAAGGTGCATATTTTTTCGCAATTATATATTACCAAACGTGGAAACTCTTCCTTCAAAAATGCATTCAAACAGAATGCTTATGGCTTATTACCCCAGTACAATACACAATGGTGGTGATGAATGTGCCACAACACCTGTTTTTGGCAAATTCAGACAAAAATCAACCTATATACCATGGTTTCGTACTAAGGCCCATCAGTACAGGGGTTAGATTTCATAACATCCTATGAGCAGAGTTAGGAAATCAGTCAATTGTTCAAAAAGGTGTTTAAGCTGAAGTGGCATGGGTCGATTCTCAGCATAACACAACATGAAGAGAGAGTTGCCACTTTTGGTGTACCTATGTATACCATCCTTCTGCAACTTTATGTTAAATATATAGGGTGGTATATGCAATATATATCTCGTAATTAATCTGACCTAGAAATAGAAACCTAACCTCCGTGACCACCTATAAAAGTCCAGTATTTTTAAATGAACCATTTCATTAGTTTAGGATTATTCATTATTTAGCGGGATTTGTGTTTTTTCCTTCCAAAAAATACGATTTCCTACTGTCTGCTAATTGCGATAAGAAAATTTCTTATTTGTAAAATAAATAAAAAATCGCGCGTCAAATAGTTTCTATTCCAAGTTGTGAGGTCGATGCTAGGTGTTGAGGGCACGTGAGGTACACACCAGAGCTGGAGGTGGCGACGATGAGGGCCTCTAGTCGACTGGCGAAATGGCAGAGCTCCTCTTCCCTGAGCGAGTGCAGCGTCTCTTCTAGTTCCTGACAATGGATAGCCAGACTATCTGCATGCTGCACAGGCCGTTAGCTGGGCACGGCGCTGGGTGGGAGACTTACTGTCCGAGCTAGGTGCAGCTGGTGCCGCAAACTGGCCGTCTCGTCCTGCAGCCGCGCTACCTCCTGCTGCCGCACCTCCAGAGCCTGCTGCAGTACCACGGCCGGATTGTACCATTGCCGGTTTGTACCATAGATGGATTGTATCATAGACAGATTGTACCACAGACAGATTGTACCACAGACAGATTGTACCACAGACGGATTGTACCATTACCGGTTTGTATCATAGATGGATTGTATCATAGACAGATTGTACCACAGACAGATTGTACCACAGACAGATTGTACCACAGACGGATTGTACCATTACCGGTTTGTATCATAGATGGATTGTATCATAGACAGATTGTACCACAGACAGATTGTACCACAGACAGATTGTACCACAGACGGATTGTACCATTACCGGTTTGTATCATAGATGGATTGTATCATAGACAGATTGTACCACAGACAGATTGTACCACAGACGGATTGTACCATAGACAGATTGTACCACAGGGGGGTGTCTTTTAACACTAGGAGAGGTGAAATACTGGTAAACCTTTCTTATACTGGGCCATGTGTGTCTCTTTAGTGAAAACTTATTATATCGAGGTACGTGGTCCGAGACTACCTAGTACCTGTGCCAACAACTATCCAGGCCGAGTGTTCGGTCTCGTGAGTGTCTTCTCAGGCTGAGTTTACTGGGCGGGGGTATTTTAATATAAACCACATTCCCGTATATTCTCGGAAAATAAGATCTTGTAATATGATGCACTAGCGCGCCACCTGTTATCAAAATTCGAAACTATTTTAAACGCGTAAGATTCTTTTTGAAATTAAACAATTTCTACTGCCCTTACTGCAATGGAAAAATTAATGGGAGGGCCTGGCTCATCAGTGGTGAACCCTCCCAGCGGTTTCGCCAGTTTAATCTACCATAAAAATGCAATATAACAGCGGTATGGTAGAATAAACTGGCGAAACCGCTTGGAGGGTTCACCACTGATGAGCCAAGCCCTCCCATTAATTTTTCCATTGCAGTAAGGGGGGCAGTAGAAATTGTTTAATTTCAAAAATAATCTTACGCGTTTAAAATAGTTTCGAATTTTGATAAGATCTTGTGTTTATGATTTCTGTTACTACCATAACACTTGTAGAAGTCTTACACCAAACTGTATGAAAATCAACAAGGACCAAGCTGGAATATAATAATGTAGTAAATTACATTCTTGTCTATGTGTGTTGATGGCAGTGAGACTTCTATAAATATCAAGTTTCCAAGATGTTTGCTCCGGACGAAACTACTGCAGTGAGTCAAGTGGGATAATTTATCAGCAGGGTCATCTCTCCACAGTCATTAAATATCACATGTCGCCGGCACAAACTTCGCATCTGACAGCCACCAAGGACAGTGCAGTTAAAGGTGTCTATCTTAGCCAACCATAGGTTGGTGGCTGGCAGTTTTCCTGTCCTCCCAGAGCTTCCTTTCTATGGCTGGTTTTTAAAGGGTATTACAGGCTCTTCTCAGGAAATTGCCCAAGAATTCCATTCTCAACCATCCTGGTATTCCTTCACACAGCCAGCTCTTCAGCAATAACTTCAGCCAAATGTCGGACAAGATGTCCAACCTGAAGATTCTCAGTCGTCTCCAGTAGGCCATCCCTCCCTCCTCGATCGTTAGAGGACATCTTGAGGGCTTAGTCTGTCAGTCTATTGTATTTTCAGCATTCGGCACTATCACCACATTTCTGAAGCCTGTAACTTTATCATTTCTTCTTTCTAAGAATCCAGGTCTCAAAGGCATAATACATATATATACGCAATAATACAAATGACGCTTGCTAAAGTGTTTTTTTAGTTTTGAGCGACATGATTTTTATGTTAAAAGAAAGTGTATTTCAGTATGCCGTAAAGCCCGGTAAGCAGAATATGAAAAAGGTACCTGGAGGTCGGGAGAGGCGCCCCGCGGTAAATCGGACGTCAGCCGGGCCCGCAGCTGTTGATTGCGGGCGGCCAGTTCCAGGACCTGGCGCCCGGCCTCGCGGAGCTGCAGCTGGCTGGCCTGGAGCCGCTCCTCCAACGACACCCGCTCCAGCCCCGAGCTCCGCTCCAGGAGGCTGACCATCTCCCGCCGTACAGCCGCCAGCTCCGACCTCCTGCACAGTCTCACTATGTGCTGGGATCCACGTGTGTGACGGAACATTCCAAGAAGAATTAAACCCAAGAGTGTATCGATGCAACAAAATCGAACTGTTCTCACGCCGCTAAAACGAATCGTTACAGAATAAAGCGCTATACAAATATTCTCCTATAACACAGGTCTACAAAAAACCTTTTTTTTTTTTGCACAAGAGAACCTGATGGTGTTTCTAGTGTAACTTTTCATGCTGAACTCAAAAATATAATCAGAAATTTCCCATCACCCATGGTTTTTGCCTGACGATCTTTTTTTAGTATTGGGATAAATACATGCATCCAACATGAAAGAGACTTACGAAAACATGAAACTGCTTTTGAAAAAGATAGAATATGAAAGATACGGTTGGAAAATATGCAGCGATTTGAAAGTCGTTCTCTCTTGCGGGGATTACAGCTTGGATATACAAAATATCGTTGTTTTCTGTGTGAGTGGGATAGCAGAGATAGGGAAAGGCATTACATTAAAAAAATCTGGTCAAACCGTAAAATCTTTACTCCAGGATATAAAAATATTGCAAATCTACCCCTGATCGATTCAGAAAATATTTACTTACCACCATTACATATTAAACTGGGATTAATGAAGAACTTTGTCAAGGCAATGGATCGAAATGCCAGTGGATTTGCCTACCTAAAACAAAAAATTTCTAGTATAAGTGAAGCGAAGATTAAAGAAGGCATTTTCGTTGGACCTCAGATTCGAGAATTGCAGCAGGATGGAAATTTTCAAAATAGTTTGAATGAAGTTGAAGCAGCAGCATGGAATTCCTTTAGAAACGTTTGCAAAACTTCTTAGGAAGTGTCGAGGTTGAAAATTACCGAGACATAGTTAATGATCTGTTGCTTTCCTACAAGGCACTGGGATGTAACATGTCCCTCAAGATCCATTTCCTGCATTCACATCTAGATTTCTTTCCAGACAATCTTGGCGCAGTTAGCGATGAGCATGGTGAGAGGTTTCATCAAGCTATATCAAGCATGGAGAAGCGGTACCAAGGTAAATGGAGTCCCGCTATGCTTGCCGACGACTGCTGGGCACTCAAGAGGGATCTACCACAAGCAACGTATAGAAGAAAATCCACTGTCACTGCTTTTCAATAATAAATATGTTTCGTTCATATATGCCTTTATATTAACAATATTTCCAAATTCAAGTAGGTGTATCTCAGAAATATTGTGTAATAGAAAAAAACTTATGGTATATTTGGATTCAGGACATGTAGATAAGATGCTATTTCTTTGTGGACAAAGAAAAATATTTTTGATAAACCAGTTACGTGACATTGTTTGCAATTTTTAGTGTATTTATCCCAATACTAAAAAAAGACCGTCACGCAAAAACCATACGTGATGGGAAATTTCTGATTAGATTTTTGAGTTCAGCATGAAAAGTTACACTAGAAACATAATCAGGTTCTCTTGTGCAAAAATCTTGTTGACCAGTGTAATACAAAGAATAAATAAGCCAAGTACCAAAATAATCCATATATACAACTCTTGAATACATTTGTTTTTCAGGTCCAGGTACATTTGATAAAGTTGTGACAAAGGTGTTCCATAGATAGTCCTCCTTTGCAAAACCGAAAATGGACAACATTAGCTTGCTATTGTTTAATCATTTATAGACTATTTTATTTCAAATTTAGGCATTTTATATTCTTTATATATATTTTTAATCTTTTCTGGCCCATATCAGCGGATATACACTCATGGACAAAATTTAAGGAGGTTGTACCTTTTAGCATGTATATCGGACAATAACTCTGAGAGATATTACAGTGACCTTTATTGAAGGCACAAGCGATAACCAAGTGTGAAAAAATGCCTCTGTCTCCTTAGACTGGAGACATCAAAATATGAAACTTCCTTAAGTTTCAACCATGGCCTCTAGACAAGTCTTCAACAAGTGTTGGATCCTGCAGCCACTCACACGTCCTGGAGCTGGGGCCCGGTGGTGTTACGGCTGCGAGCTAGCTCCTCCTGGAGCTGGTGCAGCTCCTCCTGGTGGCTCCTCTTGAGGGCTTCCAGCGCTGCACACACCCTCGTTGATAGCTACCGACTCTATTCACAACTCCTCTTCTCAAACACCGGAGAATCTCTTCGCTTCCAGAGGTAATTGGTATGGGAATGGAGATGTTTCAAAAGTGGAAATGTTCCAGGGAAATGTGGTCAAATACACAGTGGTTGGCATTGGATGAAGACGTAGTTCCAAATGTAGCAGTGGATCTTTTTAAAATTATTATTTTTGGAAGCACTCTGAAGCCACACCAACTATTTATTCCAGAATTCCATCTTCCTAAGTAAAACCAACTAAGCAACATGGCGACATCTACATACCCGACAGGGACAAATCACACCGCAGTTTCCTAGTTCTCAAGTAAAATTTACAAATGAATTAATAATCTACACCAGAGTTTCTCAACTTTTTTTTTTTTTTGACCCTCGGAAAGGTAGAATTTGTGAAAGTTTTACTAGTCATTAAAGATATACCACAGAAGCTAATAGTAACAGAAGCACAAATTTATGGTTCTAAGCCCGAAAATTAGGGCACAAAGGGAAAACAAATTCTACATTGATTTATAATTTTAAAAAAAATTAACACAGATAGATCGACAAGCTTCGATGACCGGTCAAAATTTCCCGCTGGGGCCCTGGGTTTGCTGTAATTCCGTTCCTACTCGGTAGAGCTCACTGACCGTAAACCGTCGCCTTCGTCTCCTCGGCCAGCAGCTTCTCCTTCTCCTCCCGCAGCTGCTGCAGCTCCGTGCGGTGGGCCCTGGTGAGCTCCTCGATGATGTGGCGGTGGGTGTTCTCCATGGCCGTGAGTCCCTTGTCGCACAGGGCCTGGCGACACCGTCCACTGTGGCTGTCATGTCCGGGCTGCAGGGACACTCACCTTCAGCTGGTCAACTTCCTTCTTGTACCGGCGCCGCAGCGAGTCTTCCATCTTGATGTCCGTGCACTGACTCAGCTTCTGGCTGTACATGTCCTGCAGGCTCTGGACCTGGGCGTCGTACTCCTCCTGTCCCACACACCGTGCCACATACAGTCATCTTCTTGGTTGATGAAATTACAGAGTACATTATATTTCTATGGAACTCCATAAAAAAATATAAATACTTTACGTAAAAATGTGTTAACATTTATTCTGTGTTTTCAGGATTATATTTCGGGATAGTTGACGACTTTAAGACGCTCCAGGAATCCGGGTTACATAAAGAAAGAAAGTATTATATTTCTAAAACGATCAAACAAACTACAACATGAACTAAATAACTGAAGGGATTTAACAACGAACATACTCTACCCGTTTCTCACCCAAATAGAAGACTTTCCAGCGGGATGGTCAAATTCCAAAGAGAGTGGTACACCAGTATTTTATTTTTTAGATTTTTCCAATTATATTTCAAAAATTATACAAGATATAAAATACTATAATGAAAATATCCCGGGAATGTGTTGTGCGACATCTACACCCAACTCTTCTAGTCGTTAATATTCCAGGGCAATACCATTTTATTTGCGCCACTTTGTCAGAAATCATAGCGGTCCAATGTGTCTTCTCAAGCAGTTTCTATGGATCCCTTAGGTTGGCAACAATAGGATTGGGTGTTAATATGGAGAAGGTTACAGCCAGAGTGAAGTTGGCGCTGTAGGAGGCCGTTAGCTGGCCTGGCAAGCAGCGTTCACCTCGCGCAGAAAACCTTGGATTGGGGGCAACACCATCTGAATATGGCATTCAATGGATGAAACACTTTCTGGCCGCGTCATCTTTTGAATGCAACATTCTTTGCATGCAACATCCCAAACGTCACAATGTGTAGGAAGCCACTCGAGCTATTATCTATAGTATGGTGTAAGCTGCAGTGATCTCAGTCAGCCGCAGTACAATGTAAGTACCTGAAGTTTCTGATGTTTCACCTTGTCTTCTTCCAGCCTTTCATTCAACACCTTCACTTGGTCCTCCAGCTCCTTCTCCTGGAACACCGTCGGACATTTTCAAATGACGTTTTTTAAATATGTGACAATGGCGTTAATAAATGTTACCTCTAAATAGTTCTGCTTTAAATACCACTTTGTGTTCACACACACAATCTACACTATTGTAATAAAATACATGTAAAAACATGATTAAAAACTAGAAATTATTTTAGAAAGTATATTTCTATATAAAAACATTTGATTTTCAGTTTGAAAAAAAAAAGAATCTGAATATGGTTTCAAGAGCTCCTGTTATGTTACAAACAAAGGACGATGTAACAACACCGAAACTAAGATATAAAAATACAGAGGGCGTCCTAGAAGATACTTTACAATAAGCAACAACATGACATGATTTATAAACGAATACAATAAAGCATCAAGGGCTGCGTATCTTTATTAAAACGACAATTTACGAGCTTTCGAGCACATACGCCCTTCTACAGGAATTAATAACACAATAATAATCCAACCTAGTTTGAAATATAATTTATATACATATAGCTATTGTTTTGCATATCTGCTTAACTAGAATAATATTAAAATGATTGAATTTACATGTAGGTATAATAGTTTGGAAAACTAATTCTAAAATATATGAGGTAATATGATACATTAAAGTAAACTTATTTTGTATTTTACATATTTTACAACTTACAAGGAATCCCATTAGACATGTGATATCATATGCTATGAATGAATTTGTATTATCTTATTGTATTTAAGTCTATTGAATTATATGCTTCTGGTAAATCTATTTTGCGATTTATACTATTGTATTGCTTGGACACTATTGCTTCAATTATTAATCTTTGATATTTGTTACTGATATTGTTGTAATGTGCTTTAGGTTCATTTAAGTTGAATGTATGTCCTGTTGAATTAGAGTGCTGTACTATTAAAGATAAAGGGTCATTTCTGTTTATATTTCTTCTGCTCAATGATTCTATTATAGAATGATTCTATTATAAGAAATATAAACAGAAATGACCCTTTATCTTTAATAGTACAGCACTCTAATTCAACAGGACATACATTCAACTTAAATGAACCTAAAGCACATTACAACAATATCAGTAACAAATATCAAAGATTAATAATTGAAGCAATAGTGTCCAAGCAATACAATAGTATAAATCGCAAAATAGATTTACCAGAAGCATATAATTCAATAGACTTAAATACAATAAGATAATACAAATTCATTCATAGCATATGATATCACATGTCTAATGGGATTCCTTGTAAGTTGTAAAATATGTAAAATACAAAATAAGTTTACTTTAATGTATCATATTACCTCATATATTTTAGAATTAGTTTTCCAAACTATTATACCTACATGTAAATTCAATCATTTTAATATTATTCTAGTTAAGCAGATATGCAAAACAAAAGCTATATGTATATAAATTATATTTCAAACTAGGTTGGATTATTATTGTGTTATTAATTCCTGTAGAAGGGCGTATGTGCTCGAAAGCTCGTAAATTGTCGTTTTAATAAAGATACGCAGCCCTTGATGCTTTATTGTATTCGTTTATAAATTGTACAGGGTTTTTTCATTCTATATGACATGATTTATATGAATTGTAACTGTTTTAAATAACGCTCCAACGACAGAAACTTTTGAACACAATTTAACATAGAACCACCCTCGCGCCTGTTATAAGAAAGTGATGCGAACACTTTCTATGGATTACAACAGGGTACCTTTAGAAACACGCTGTATATATGACATGGAATTGATTCTGAATAAAAATTTAAGTTTAAAACACGAATATAGTATGAATGAACATTTTTAATTTAGGAGAAGCCCATCACAATAGAAGAGCTGTGAGGTGAATTAAACTGGCGAAACCGCTGGAACGGGTCGCCACTGATAAGTCAGGCCTTCCCAGTATTTTTGTCAGTGAAGGAGGAAGGGACTGTAGGAAAATTATTTGACAAAAAAGTAGCTTACACGACCTCTTAGGACTAATCTCCCTATAGGTTTTATAATTGATTAAACACTTTTTTTTTGCAACTGTGTATGCAAATTTATTCTTTATTTGTTGTGTCCATGCCGGTACCTACCCGGGCGTGGTGGCTGAGGCACGACCCCAGCAGCGCCAGCTCTGCCGCGGCCAGGCGTCCGGTGCCCTCGCAGCGCGCGGGCGGGGGAGATGGTGCCTGGACGCAGGTCTCTGCCAGGGCCTGTAGGAGGCAGGGTCCGCCCGCCAGACAAGCCCACACGCCCAGCAGCGCAGGGTCCTCCGTGCCCAGTCCGCCCAGCTCTGCCCGCAGCCGCTGCTCGAACCTGCTCTTCAACTCCTGGGCTATGACCCCCTGTTCCATCGACGGCAGAAAGATCTGCCCCGCCTTTGTCGTGATGCCCTCCACGATGTCAGCGTTCTGGGCTGATCCTGACTGAGGTAGAAGTTTCTCTTGGAGCAATTTCAGTTTGGTGTTGAGCGATCTGATTTGTCCCTCGATGGCCTCATGCTGCGAGGACGAAAGTTTGGATCCCAGACACTGGAACAATGTCGGCAAATTTTGGGAAAAGAATTGGTCCAACTCGTGTCTCGATTGTGCGTTGGTCCAAATATTGAGGCCTTCGTTAGAAACGCAATTGAATAGAGAATCGATTATCTTCGCCGCACCTTCGAAGGTGGCTTCAATCTCGAGCTGCACAGGGTGGCTGTACTGCTTCAGGATGCGGACAAGTTCTTGGAGAAGGGAGATGTTGTACAGCAGAGCCTCCATCTCTGTTTTGTCATCGTACAGATGGCTCTGGGTGGAATACTCGAGGAAGGCGACGATCTCCCCGAAAGGATGTTGACTGCCCAAGTTCTGGAAGCCTTGCTTCAGCCATTGGAGCAGAGCGTCTGACTTACGCTCGAGACATTCGCAGCACTCGTTGAGCGAGCTGAAGGTCTCCTCGCAGCAGCCCTCGATGGTCCGCAGGTCCGACATGCTGGTGGAGAGGGAGAGCGAGCTCCAGTCCTCGTCCGGGGCGTTCTCTTCGGAGCTCCGGACTTGGAGACGGATCCGCGGCCCCGGCTCGAGATGGGTCTCCAGCATCGCCAGCTTCTGCTCCAACTCGGAGAGTTTGGCTTCGCATTCCTTGCCTTTGAGAGAACTGCGGCGGCGCTCTGACCTGGCGACCCTCTGTCTAGCCTGCCGGGCACTACGCTCTGCGGAATAAAGCTTCTCAGTCAGGTCGTTCACTCGCGCTGCCAGCCCCCGCACTTCGTCCCGGTGTAGCTCCGCCTGGGTGCCGAGCTCCTGGCGCAGCCGGCACACGGCCAGCTCCAGATCGTCCCCGGCCTGCCTGGCGCCGCGCAGCTCCCGCTGCAGGACGGCAATCATCTCCCGCGCTCGCTGCAGCTTGCTGCGCTCCTCTGTCTCACCGCCTAGAAGCACTGTACTCAGAGTCTCTTGTGACCTGAAAAGTTCTTTTTCAACCTCTTGGTGCTCTCTCATTCTTGCATCTAAGCTGGCATTGAGGTAGGTTAATTCTACTTTCTGATCTTCTACCATCTTTTCTAAGTTCTTGCACTTTTGCTGGAGGTCATAAATGGTAGCTTTATGCTTTGAAATCTCTGCATCTTTCTTTGATTTCCTCTCACAGTCTTTTTTGGCTTTCTCGGGATCTTGCGCCCGAGTCTCGGAGTCATGTCGATCGCGTTTGTACTTCTGCTTAAGTGCTTCGTATTTTATTTTCAAAGTCTTGTAGTCCGGGGTGTCCACCGGCTTTTCCATCAGTTCGTATTTCTTTTTCAAGATGGAATATTGGTCTTCGAGCTCGCGATATTTGGTTTGTACACTTTCCAGCTCGTTGGCTCTGCTGTTCGCGTCGAGGTTGTCGGCGCCCGGCTCCGAAGACACCCCGGAGGACTCCTCCTGGCTGTCGGTGGTGTAGTGGGCCGGCGCCAGCAGGTCGGGGTCCGGCAGGCGGGAGCGGGAGGATGACCTGGACCGCGCCTTGACCCGGGATATGGCGGTGCGGGAGACGGGCGGGGACGGGGGCAGCGTGGCCTGCAGGATGGCTTGGACCCAGCTGGTTCGGATGGAATCAGTCGGGGCAGCCAAGATGCAGCGTCTCCCATCCGTCATCTGCAACAGTCAACATGAGTAAGTTGGGAAGTGTCAGAGCAAAGATTCTTTATTGCGACTATTTTAGAATCCCAAGCAATCTCCGCCCTGGTGTGAATATCTTAAAGATAGCATAAGACAGAGATACTGGGAAGCCTGTGCTTCCCTAAGATTGCTACATTGAAGAAATACTTCCCCTAAGTCTTCCCGTTTACTCCGAGGTCTGGGGGTGGTACTCACGGAGAGAGAGAAGGCGTGGATCGGACCTTCCTCCGGCGTGACAGTCCTCAGGTGGCACAGGTCCAAGACGCCGTCGATGACGTCGGTGCCCGGGCCGCGGTAGTACTTGAGCGACTGGCGGCCCAGCACGAACCAGTGCCGGTGCCACTGCCCGCCCACCTGCAGGTTGAGCCAGCCGCGGCGGAGGTCCTCCTCGCCACCACACCCGTCGGGGTCCCCTCGGACCTACGACCCGGGATTGATTTAATGTCATACAAGCTCTTTCTGGAAGTTTGTTTAAAGAGTGATAAATTACTAAATATAACATCCCTTCAATAGAATGTCCCACTATAATGTAGTATCTGTTTTAGCGGTGTTGTTGCAATCATGAAATAGCTTCGTTGTGAAGAAAGTTCCAGGTATTTTACTTTATACAATTAAGATATATCTTAATTTAAACAATACAACAGGTTTCTGAAGAAGTAAATAGAACTGTGAAGCACGAATGATTCTTTTTACAAACGAAAACCAAAAATTTCCACAATTTTTACTGCGATGAAAAATAGTAGGAGGGCTTGGCTCATCAATAGTAAACCCTCCCAGCAGTTTCGCCATACAAGCTTATATTGATAGTTTTCTAAAATACCTTAACTGAGATCCAGTCATTCATAATCATCCAATACAGTATTAGAGCTCTAAAGAAGCGGTCTGGTCGATTAAATTGGCGAAACCACTGGGAGAGTTCACCACTGACGAGCCAAGTTTTTTTCCACTATTTTTTTTTTAATCGCAGTAAGGACTGTAGAAAATCTTGTTTCGTTTGTAAAGTTCGTTTTTACAGTTCTATTTCTTACATACAGCTGGCGGGATAATAATGAGGTCAAATAAAATTCGAAACAATTATTTCCGGCAATGTGTTCCACATATGTCATTAAATATTATCTCCACAGACCTTACTGCGATGATAAAAATGATTGGCTTATCAATGGTCTCAGCGGTT
>CP092871.1:3470682-3495875 GCA_030710605.1 Cordylochernes scorpioides | reverse complement strand
CACAGTGGTTGGCATTGGATGAAGACCTAGTTCCAAATGTAGCAGTGCTTCTTTTTTTTTTAATTATTATTTTTTGGAAGCACTATGAAGCCACACCAACTATTTATTCCAGAAATCCATCTTCCCAAGTAAAACCAACTAAGCAACATGGCGAAATCTACATACTAGACAGGGACCAATCACACCACAGTTTCCAAGTAAAATTGACAAATGAGTGAATAATCTACATCAGAGTTTCTCAATTTTTGTGGCCCTCGGACAGAATCGAATTTGTGGAGGCTTTGCTAGTCATTAAAAATATCACATATAGTTAATCGCAACACAAGCACCAATTTATGGATTCTAAGTCCTAACTTTGATAAATAAATGAAAAAATATTCTACATTGATTTCTAATTTAAAAAAAATATCACAGATAGATCGAAAAGTTTCGATGATCGGCCAAAATTTCCCGGTGGGGCCCTGGGTTTGCTGTAATTCTGTTCCTACTCGGTAGAGTTGACTGACCGTAAACCGTCGCCTTCGTCTCCTCGGCCAGCAGCTTCTCCTTCTCCTCCCGCAGCTGCTGCAGCTCCGTGCGGTGGGCCCTGGTGAGCTCCTCGATGATGTGGCGGTGGGTGTTCTCCATGGCCGTGAGTCCCTTGTCGCACAGGGCCTGGCGACACCGTCCACTGTGGCTGTCATGTCTGGGCTGCAGGGACACTCACCTTCAGCTGGTCCACTTCCTTCTTGTACCGGCGCCGCAGCGAGTCTTCCATCTTGATGTCCGTGCACTGACTCAGCTTCTGGCTGTACATGTCCTGCAGGCTCTGGACCTGGGCGTCGTACTCCTCCTGTCCCACACACCGTGCCACATACAATCATCTTCTTGGTTGATGAAATTACAGAGTACATTATATTTCTATGCAACTTCATGAAAATATAAATACTTTTGCGTAAACATATCTTAACATTTAGTTTGTGTTTTCAGGATTATATTTCGGGATAGTTGGCGACTTTAAGACACTCCAGGAATCCGGGTTACATAAAGAGAGAAAGGATTATATTTATAAAACGACCAAACAAACTACAACATGAACTAAATAACTGAAGAGATTTAACAACGAACATACTCTACCCGTTTCTCTCCCAAATAGAAGACTTTCCAGCGGGATGGTCGAATTCCAAAGAGAGTGGTACACCAGTATTTTATTTTTATATTTTGCCAATTGAGCTTCAAAATTATACAAGATATAAAAGAATATAATGAAAATATCACGTGTTGTGCGACAACTACTCCCAACTCCTCCAGTCGTTAATATTCCAGGGCAATACCATTTTATTTGCGCCACTTTGTCAGAAATCATAGCGGTCCAATGTGTCTTCTCAAGCAGTTTCTATGGATCCCTTAGGTTGGCAACAAAAGGATTGAGTGTTAATATGGAGAAGGTTAGAGCCAGAGTGAAGTTGGCGCTGTAGGAGGCCGTTAGCTGGCCTGGCAAGCAGCGTTCACCTCGCGCAGAAAACCTTGGATTGGGGGCAACACCATCTGAATATGGCATTCAATGGATGAAACACTTTCTGGCCGCGTCATCTTTTGAATGCAACATTCTTTGCATGCAACATCCCAAACGTCACAATGTGTAGGAAGCAACTCAAGCTATTATCTATAGTATGGTGTACGCTAAATAATACTTTCTTGAGCTTTTTTCCCCAAGAAATCCCTAAATACTTTCGTCCACATTTTTATAATACTCAATTTGTTACAAACCACGGAAATTTCAAAAGTTTTTAAAATAGAATAAAGGCAGTGGAGGATTCAAGTTGATTTTGTGGTATTGAGGAACAAACCTCAAGACATCTACTGATCGATTGCCCAGCATTTAAAGATTATAGAATGAAGAATGAACTAGTTGTTTGTGAACTTGACGATTTGATTTCCGATAAAAAATCATATTTAAAGTTCAATTCATTTTGTAAATACATTCTAAACTTTCTACAAAATCTGGATCTCTAATGTTTTCATGCGTTGAATAATGTAAATAACCTATGTAAATAAACTTTTCTCCTTGTTTGGCGCAAGTATCCCTTGCGGGATATAGCGCTTTGGAAATAAAATAATTGGTAAAATGGTGTGCGCTACGGTGATCTCAGTCAGCAGCAGTACAATGTAAGTACCTGAAGTTTCTGATGTTTCAACTTGTCCTCTTCCAGCCTCTCATTCAACACCTTCACTTGGTCCTCCAGCTCCTTCTCCTGGAACACCGTCGGACATTTTCAAATGACGTTTTTTAAATATGTGACAATGGCGTTAATAAATGTTACCTCTAAATAATTCTGCTTTAAATACCACTTTGTGTTCACACACAATCTACACTATTGTAATAAAATACATGCAAAAACATGATTGAAAACTAGAAATTATTGTAGAAAGTATATTTCTATATAAATATTTGATTTTCAGTTTGAAAAAAAAAAAAAAAGAATCTGAATATGGTTTCAAGAGAGCTCCTGTTATGTTACAAACACAGGACGACGTCACAACACCAAAACTAAGATATAAAAATACAGAGGGCGTCCTAGAAGATACTTTACAATAAGCAACAACATGACATGATTTAGAAAGAGGGAATCATATATCGCCGCAACTCTTTTTTATTAACGCGATTAAGGAAGCTTTCGGGCAAGCCCTTCTTCAGCTAAAAAAAAAAGAGTTGCGGCGATATATGATTCCCTCCTTCTAAATGGTCGAAATCCGCAAACCGTTTACCATGAATGACATGATTTACATGAATTGTAACTGTTTTAAATAACGCTCCAACGACAGAAACTTTTGAACACAATTTAGCATAGAACCACCCTCGCGCCTGTCAGTGATGCGAACACTTTCTATGGATTACAACAGGGTACCTTTAGAAACACGCTGTATTTATGACATGGAATTGATTCTGAATAAAAATTTAAGTTTAAAATACGAATATAGTATGAATGAACAGTTTTAATTTAGGAGAAGCCCATCACAATAGAAGAGCTGTGAGGTGAATTAAACTGGCGAAACCGCTGGAACGGGTCGCACTTATAAGTCAGGCCTTCCCAGAATTTTTGTCAGTGAAGGAGGGACTGTAGGAAAATTATTTGACAAAAAAGTAGCTTACATGACCTCTTAGGATTAATCTCTCTATAGGTTTTATAATTGATGAAACACTTTTTTTTTTGCAACTGTGTATGCAAATTTATTCTTTATTTGTTGTGTCAATGCCGGTACCTACCCGGGCGTGGTGGCTGAGGCACGACCCCAGCAGCGCCAGCTCTGCCGCGGCCAGGCGTCCGGTGCCCTCGCAGCGCGCGGGCGGGGGAGATGGTGCCTGGACGCAGGTCTCTGCCAGGGCCTGTAGGAGGCAGGGTCCGCCCGCCAGACAAGCCCACACGCCCAGCAGCGCAGGGTCCTCCGTGCCCAGTCCGCCCAGCTCTGCCCGCAGCCGCTGCTCGAACCTGCTCTTCAACTCCTGGGCTATGACCCCCTGTTCCATCGACGGCAGAAAGATCTGCCCCGCCTTTGTCGTGATGCCCTCCACGATGTCAGCGTTCTGGGATGATCCTGACTGAGGTAGATGTTTCTCTTGAAGCAATTTCAGTTTGGTGTTGAGCGATCTGATTTGTCCCTCGATGGCCTCATGCTGCGAGGAAGAAAGTTTGGATCCCAGACACTGGAACAATGTCGGCAAATTTTGGGAAAAGAATTGGTCCAACTCGTGTCTCGATTGTGCGTTGGTCCAAATATTGAGGCCTTCGTTAGAAACGCAATTGAATAGAGAATCGATTATCTTCGCCGCACCTTCGAAGGTGGCTTCAATCTCGAGCTGCACAGGGTGGCTGTACTGCTTCAGGATGCGGACAAGCTCTTGGAGAAGGGAGATGTTGTACAGCAGAGCCTCCATCTCTGTTTTGTCATCGTACAGATGGCTCTGGGTAGAGTACTCGAGGAAGGCGACGATCTCCCCGAAAGGATGTTGACTGCCCAAGTTCTGGAAGCCTTGCTTCAGCCATTGGAGCAGAGCGTCTGACTTACGCTCGAGACATTCGCAGCACTCGTTGAGCGAGCTGAAGGTCTCCTCGCAGCAGCCCTCGATGGTCCGCAGGTCCGACATGCTGGTGGAGAGGGAGAGCGAGCTCCAGTCCTCGTCCGGGGCGTTCTCTTCGGAGCTCCGGACTTGGAGACGGATCCGCGGCCCCGGCTCGAGATGGGTCTCCAGCATCGCCAGCTTCTGCTCCAACTCTGAGAGTTTGGCTTCGCATTCCTTGCCTTTGAGAGAACTGCGGCGGCGCTCTGACCTGGCGACCCTCTGTCTAGCCTGCCGGGCACTTCGCTCTGCGGAATAAAGCTTCTCAGTCAGGTCGTTCACCCGCGCTGCCAGCCCCCGCACTTCGTCCCGGTGTAGCTCCGCCTGGGTGCCGAGCTCCTGGCGCAGCCGGCACACGGCCAGCTCTAGGTCGTCCCCGGCCTGCCTGGCGCCGCGCAGCTCCCGCTGCAGGACGGCAATCATCTCCCGCGCTCGCTGCAGCTTGCTGCGCTCCTCTGTCTCCCCACCCACAAGCACTGTACTCAGAGTCTCTTGTGACCTGAAAAGTTCTTTTTGAACCTCTTGGTGTTCTCTCATTCTTGCATCTAAGCTGGCATTGAGGAAGGTTAATTCTACTTTCTGATCTTCTACCATCTTTTCAAAGTTCTTGCACTTTTGCTGGAGGTCATAAATGGTAGCTTTATGCTTTGAAATCTCTGCATCTTTCTTTGATTTCCTCTCGCAGTCTTTTTTGGCTTTCTCGGGATCTTGCGCCCGAGTCTCGGAGTCATGTCGATCGCGTTTGTACTTCTGCTTAAGTGCTTCGTATTTTATTTTCAAAGTCTTGTAGTCCGGGGTGTCCACCGGCTTTTCCATCAGTTCGTATTTCTTTTTCAAGATGGAATATTGGTCCTCGAGCTCGCGATATTTAGTCTGTACACTTTCCAGCTCGTTGGCTCTGCTGTTCGCGTCGAGGTTGTCGGCGCCCGGCTCCGAAGACACCCCGGAGGATTCCTCCTGGCTGTCGGTGGTGTAGTGGGCCGGCGCCAGCAGGTCGGGGTCCGGCAGGCGGGAGCGGGAGGATGACCTGGACCGCGCCTTGACCCGGGATATGGCGGTGCGGGAGACGGGCGGGGACGGGGGCAGCGTGGCCTGCAGGATGGCTTGGACCCAGCTGGTTCGGATGGAATCAGTCGGGGCAGCCAAGATGCAGCGTCTCCCATCCGTCATCTGCAACAGTCAACATGGGTAAGTTGGGAAGTGTCAGAGCAAAGATTCTTTATTGCGACTATTTTAGAATCCCAAGCAATCTCCGCCCTGGTGTGAATATCTTAAAGATAGCATAAGACAGAGATACTGGGAAGCCTGTGCTTCCCTAAGATTGCTACATTGAAGAAATACTTCTCCTGAGTCTTCCCGTTTACTCCGAGGTCTGGGGGTGGTACTCACGGAGAGAGAGAAGGCGTGGATCGGACCTTCCTCCGGCGTGACAGTCCTCAGGTGGCACAGGTCCAAGACGCCGTCGATGACGTCGGTGCCCGGGCCGCGGTAGTACTTGAGCGACTGGCGGCCCAGCACGAACCAGTGCCGGTGCCACTGCCCGCCCACCTGCAGGTTGAGCCAGCCGCGGCGGAGGTCCTCCTCGCCACCGCACCCGTCGGGGTCCCCTCGGACCTACGACCCGGGATAGATTTAATGTCATACAAGCTCTTTCTGGAAGTTTGTTTAAAGAGTGATAGAGAGATAACGCTCCTTCAATAGAATGTCCCACTATAATGTAGTATCTGTTTTAGCAGTGTTGTTGCAATCATGAAATAGCTTCGTTGTGAAGAAAGTTCCAGGTATTTTACTTTATACAATTAAGATATATCTTAATTTAAACAATGCAACAGGTTTCTGAAGAAGTAAATAGAACTGTGAAGCACGAATGATTCTTTTTACAAACGAAAACCAAAAATTTCTACAATTTTTACTGCGATGAAAAATAGTAGGAGGGCTTGGCTCATCAATAGTAAACCCTCCCAGCAGTTTCGCCATACAAGCTTATATTGATAGTTTTCTAAAATACCCAACTAAGATCCAGTCATTCATAATCATCCAATACAGTATTGAGCTCTAAAAAGCGGTCTGGTAGATTAAATTGGCGAAACCACTGGGAGAGTTCACCACTGATGAGCCAAGTTTTTTTCCACTATTTTTTTTTATCGCAGTAAGGACTGTAGAAAATCTTGTTTCGTTTGTAAAGTTCGTTTTTACAGTTCTATTTCTTGCATACAGCTGGCGGGAATGAGGTCAAATAAAATTCGAAACAATTATTTCCGGCAATGTGTTCCACATATATCATTAAATATTATCTCCACAGACCTTACTGCGATGATAAAAATGATTGGCTTATCAATGGTCTCAGCGGTTTCACCAAATTAATCTCCAGACTTCTCTACTATTGTATTGGTTTACTACCCTGTATTTACTGAGGAAGGCAGCTTGGGGGTGTTTAGAGAACCTAGAGTCATAAGCTAATAGGTCTGTAGAGATGCATATATTAATTTCAAGAAATTGCATCGAGCAATGCTCTTCCGCAAATATGTCGACAGTACCTGAGGCTCCATCTTGACGGGAGAGGTAGGCGACTTGATGGACTCCCCATCTACACACCACAGTCAATTCCATCCCTGCGGAGGACTTCGACGGACCTTTCTGTCTGGGATCAGAGAGCAGGAGGAAGACGGGGTTCTGGTGACAGTTGCGCTGCTCGGGGATCATCTTGGCTACGCCGTCTGAGCGGCTGCGCTGCGACTTTTGTCCGCGGCTCTCCCGCTTGAGGTAACGACGGCCGAATCCCTTGATGATCTCCGTGGAGCAGTCCAGCATGCTCTTGCTCCTGCTGGAGTCCGCTGTTATCTGGCTGGGAGTGGCGGCACACGGGAAACCTACCTTTCCTTGATGGGGGGGATCTCTTCCTTCAATTCTACCATCACAATGGAGTTAGTCAACATCTCGGACACTCCTGGATATATATAATTGATGTTTGTTTCTGGACGAGTCTAGAATATAAAGAGTGGAGGAAGATTTTAAAAACAACAAGAATTCAATACACGTTTAAAAGATATGTGTTACTTTATTAAATTCTACATGGCTCTAGCTTTCCGGTCAAACCAAGCCCAGGCTAAACTCCAGGCCTAGTAGTTATCTAGTCTTTCATATTCTCTACATAAAATTATGAAAGATTTTTTTTTTTTCAATTTAGACAAAGAAAGTTTAAATATGAAAGTATTATAATGTTCACAAGAATATAATAGATTTAGATATATATGCATACATTAATATATATAGTCACGACCGTCTTTCCTCAATTCCTCATGTCACGGATGCGCGCGCATCATCATTATGATCATAATCATTATCTAATGATAATAATAATTATTATTATTATTATATTATTATTATTATTTTATTATCAACATATATAGTCACGACCGTCTTTCCTCAATTCCTCATCGCTGTCACGGATGCGCGCGCATAATCATTATGATCATTATCTTCTATAGAAGCTTCTATCTTTATAATTATGTATATATACAAAAAGTCAATTCGCTCGCGCCTCTAGCGGTGAAAATGAGGGGTAATACCAGCTGACCTAATGTACATGTAAAGTTTGGAGCGGGACGTTTCACAAGAGTGACATCCACGGCTCCAATTTATAATTGTAACAAATAGTATTGGAATAAAAACATTCAATCGGGTAAAACACGGGCGTTGCCCGGGTCATTCGTCTAGTACATACATACACATATGCGTATATATACATATATATGTACCTAAATCAGTTGGAAGAATGACAGAGGAGTATTTGGGCTGCTCTGTAAGAATTTTATATAGGAGTATCTATGTGCTAGAGTAAGTCTGCTAAGGTCAGATGGGAAACTCACTGTCCTTGTCCTGGATGGTGATGATGGTGGTGAGCAGCTTGTTGTTCGCGTTCTCGGCCTCTTCCATCTCGTGCCACTCCTTGTCGCTGAGGTAGCGCTCCTTCTCCGGCCCGGGCCTCCCGCCCTGCAGCGCCACACGGTTGGTACAGAGAGACACTAGCTGCCTCGTCTACACAAAAGTACATCTACAACAAGACTTTAAACATATAAAATAAAAGGACTTAAAAGCGCGAATGTTTCTTTTATACATAAAACGAACTTCTACTGTCCTTACTGCGATGAAAAAATATATTGGGAGGGCTTGGCTCATCAGTGGTGAACCCTCCCAGCGGTTTCGCCAATTTAATCCACCAGACCGCCTCTCAGAGCTGTATTGGATCATTCTGCTTTTATATGCTACACTGAAGGATGGAATCTTAGAAATGGTTTTCAAGTAAACTATGGACATAAGCTTATAGGACAGTAGAATTACAATCAAATATTTGCTTCGAGCAATGCTCTTCAGCAAACTATAAAGACTTGTAATTCTACTGTCCTATAAGCTTATGTCCACAGTTTACTTGAAAACCATTTCTAAGATTCCATCCTTCAGTGTAGCATATAAAAGCAGAATGATCCAATACAGTATTAGAGCTCTGAGAAGCGGTCTGGTGGATTAAATTGGCGAAACCGCTGGGAGGGTTCACCACTGATGAGCCAAAGCCCTCCCAATATATTTTTTCATCGCAGTAAGGACAGTAGAAGTTCGCTTTATGTATAAAAGAAACATTCGCGCTTTTAAGTCCTTTTATTTTATATGTATAGATGGCGCGTTATTGCTTTGTGTTAAGACTTTAAACATGCCTGAACTCACTAACAATGGCGTACGTCCATACATATGCAATTTACGAGTCAAACTCTTATGCAAATCAAAATAGCAATATAAATACTCAACAAATGGGGGGACTCGGTTTGTAAAATAATTCTATATATCATCAGTATATATATATTTGTGTATTTACACTCATGGACAAAACTTGAAGAAGTGGAAAGTTTGATGTCGCCTATTTTTTTTTTTTTAAGAGGACAGAGGGAATTTTGTTCAAACTTGGTTATATCATATGTCTTCAATAAAGGTCACTGTAATAACTTTCAGAGTTATTGTCTGAATCCCAATATACATGGTAAAAGGTATAACTTCCTTAAGTTTTGTCCATGAGTGTATTTCGCCCTTATACAAAGTATTGTAATCATCTTCATAATGGCTGGAATTCGGTAAATGCGGTAACAACTGAGCAATCTTCTATTTACCGAAAATCCTTTATTTTTAAAAGACTTGAAGCTATAACACAGAGTTATTACAACCACAGACTTTACTATGAACTCAGAGTTATTACAACTAGATCTTACTATGAACTCAGAGTTATTACAACCACAGACTTTACTATGAACTCAGAGTTATTACAACCACAGACTTTACTATGAACTCAGAGTTATAACATCCACAGACTTTACTATGAACTCAGAGTTATTACAACTAGATCTTACTATCAACTCAGAGTTATTACAACCACAGACTTTACTATGAACTCAGAGTTATTACAACCACAGACTTTACTATGAACTCAGAGTTGTTACAACCACAGACTTTACTATGAACTCAGAGTTATTACAACTAGATCTTACTATGAACTCAGAGTTATTACAACCACAGACTTTACTATGAACTCAGAGTTATTACAACCACAGACTTTACTATGAACTCAGAGTTGTTACAACCACAGACTTTACTATGAACTCAGAGTTATTACAACTAGATCTTACTATGAACTCAGAGTTATTACAACCACAGACTTTACTATGAACTCAGAGTTGTTACAACCACAGACTTTACTATGAACTCAGAGTTGTTACAACCACAGACTTTACTATGAACTCAGAGTTATTACAACTAGATCTTACTATGAACTCAGAGTTATTACAACTAGATATTACCATGAACTCAGAGTTATTACAACTAGATCTTACTATGAACTCAGAGTTATTACAACCACAGACTTTACTATGAACTCAGAGCTATTACAACTAGATCTTACTATGAACTCAGAGTTATTACAACTAGATCTTACTATGAACTCAGAGTTATTACAACCACAGACTTTACAATGAACTCAGAGTTATTACAACTAGATCTTACTATGAACTCAGAGTTATTACAACTAGATATTACTATGAACTCAGAGTTATTACAACTAGATCTTACTATGAACTCAGAGTTATTACAACCACAGACTTTACTATGAACTCAGAGCTATTACAACTAGATCTTACTATGAACTCAGAGTTATTACAACCACAGGCTTTACAATGAACTCAGAGTTATTACAACTAGATCTTACTATGAACTCAGAGTTATTACAACCACAGACTTTACTATGAACTCAGAGCTATTACAACTAGATCTTACTATGAACTCAGAGTTATTACAACCACAGGCTTTACTATGAACTCAGAGTTATTACAACTAGATCTTATTATGAACTCAGAGTTATTACAACCA
This sequence comes from Cordylochernes scorpioides, assembly GCA_030710605.1. Lineage (NCBI taxonomy): Eukaryota > Metazoa > Arthropoda > Arachnida > Pseudoscorpiones > Chernetidae > Cordylochernes > Cordylochernes scorpioides. The sequence goes on along the minus strand of CP092871.1, from coordinate 3,485,368 downwards.
CAGACTTTACAATGAACTCAGAGTTATTACAACTAGATCTTACTATGAACTCAGAGTTATTACAACCACAGACTTTACTATAACTCAGAGCTATTACAACTAGATCTTACTATGAACTCAGAGTTATTACAACCACAGGCTTTACTATGAACTCAGAGTTATTACAACTAGATCTTATTATGAACTCAGAGTTATTACAACCACAGACTTTACTATGAACTCAGAGTTATTACAACTAGATCTTACTATGAACTCAGAGTTATTACAACCACAGACTTTACTATGAACTCAGAGTTATTACAACTAGATCTTACTATGAACTCAGAGTTATTACAACCACAGACTTTACTATGAACTCAGAGTTATTACAACTAGATCTTACTATGAACTCAGAGTTATTACAACCACAGACTTTACTATGAACTCAGAGTTATTACAACTAGATCTTACTATGAACTCAGAGTTATTACAACTAGATCTTACTATGAACTCAGAGTTATTACAACTAGATCTTACTATGAACTCAGAGTTATTACAACTAGATCTTACTATGAACTCAGAGTTATTACAACTAGATCTTACTATGAACTCAGAGTTATTACAACCACAGACTTTACTATGAACTCAGAGTTATTACAACTAGATCTTACTATGAACTCAGAGTTATTACAACTAGATCTTACTATGAACTCAGAGTTATTACAACTAGATCTTACTATGAACTCAGAGTTATTACAACTAGATCTTACTATGAACTCAGAGTTATTACAACTAGGTCTTACTATGAACTCATAGTTGTTACAACCAGACCTTACATTGCCCTCCGTTGTTATCGCGACCACTGCGACATTGATGACAGTCTGGAAAACAAATTCCTCACAGAATTATTTCCCATCGTCCCATCAACCGAGGAGACTAGACGAGATAAGAGAGAGAGAGAGCTACTGGGAGGTTTCAGAACAAACATTTAGGTGACATTCAAGACAATGCCTTGTCAAGTTTGCTTCCATCCTTATCGCAGAAAGCAAAGTTGACGGCTTATCGCCCATGATAGATAGAGCCTCTGGATCGAGCGCTGACCAACGCTGTTTCTTATACGCAACATTCGAACTGGAGTTGACTGACATGACAGCAGCTGTGACAGAATGGCCAGCATTGAAGATGATCAGTTTGGAAAATCAGATAATTCCATCCGAAAGCACAGAGAGGCATGTGATTAAAATGTGATAATCACCCGAGGGTACATCTAAACTTGGGGACAATAGGCATTCGCTAAAACTTCACAGGGCGCAATCTTTAATATATCATATCGTACAAGTTTCAGAACTCACTTGCTCTAATACAGGTGTAGAACCTGTACTTGTACCTGGAGAACTGACTGTACTTGTACTTGGAGAACTGTACATGTACCTGGAGAACTGTATTTGTACCTGGAAGACTGTACTTGTACATGGAGAACCTGTATTTGACCTGAGGAAGAACAAGAGAGTCCGAAACTTGTACGAGATGTTTTATTAAAGATATTCTTTGCTCTAAAGTTTTATATAGCCGTCATCTATCGCTAATAAATGAAAACGATTAAACGAGAAATTTTAGAGAAAGTTTATTAAATGTGGCAATATATATATTTGGCACTAGAGCTTTCGCTATGTTCTTCAACAGGTCTTTACGTCTGAGATGTTGGAAATTTAAACTTGTGTCACATTGGAAGAAACTTTATTTCTTCTTTAATCCTAAAACTATCAATAGAAAACCTCACAAAGGTTTATGTTGAGTAACTTTGAAGAAAGGGACAAAAACCACAAGTAAAGGAATATTCTCTTTAAAGACACCTGTCTGGAGGTTTTCGTAATATGGATGAAGTGTTGAATAGATGTATTTGTTATGTGCTGAAAAGGGAAAATACTCTGTTTTTCAATCAATAGATACAAAGAGAGATGGTGTGTCATATATCCATATGATTCAATTCAATAATGTATCAAGAGAAAAGAGTTTCGAACATTTGCACGGCTACGAAGTACCTTTTCACCCATGAGCGACGTCTTGATACCGGGGAAGGTGGCGTTCCTCTTGTGTTTGGAGCGGACCGTGTTCTTGGGGAAGCCCTGGAGGACGTCGAACCACCTGCGACAAGCCAGCAGGTCAATGGAGTGTTATCTCAGCGCTCAACATTTCTTCTTCCACAGAAGTCAGAATATGTATCCGCCTGTACAGTAACTGTCACTTAGCTGACAGCCTGGAGGCCAATTCTTTGAAAGGTTTTTATTCTAATTCCTCAAAACCTCCATTGCTTTTTCTAAAGGCTTGACAAAATGACATCAGGTTGTTTCACTCCAATCACCCTGTTGCTATAGTTTATATTCTACACACCAAGAGGATGCAAACATACAACAGATCCTTACTCCATCCACCCCAGTGCCGCCTGTTGCAAGTTTCACTCCATCTCACCCAGTGACTGTTCCAAATGGTCCTAAAAAGGAATCTCTTTGAGAGCACAGCTTTAAAATGCGAAGAACTCATATCTCAAGAAACATGAATTTCGAAAATCCTAAGAAACTGTTCTCGATCCAAATATTCGAATCAGTCACTAGCACCGAAGTTTCGGCGTAGGGAACGGTCAGTTTAAGAAGACAATGTGTGGCCTCTGTAAACTGATATGCGGTTACATCTTGGCACACACAAAACCTCCAATTATTAAAAGAACTCAATTCCCGAAAAACATACTGTTAACTGAATATTTATCTATTACTCTGCTAGTTATAAAGAAGAAAAATGAGCAGAGATTCGACGTGTGAAGCGCTCAGCTAAAAGAAAGCTCGTTTTGTTTTCAGAGGAAGGTTAACCCTCTGTTAGTTTTGTTTAAAATAAGCCGCACAGGGTTGGAACACCTTGGAGACGGAAATAAAACGTTGGCGAAGCTGAAGGTTCACCCAGGCCGGCGGCCACCTGGGGCTTCGCTTTGAACAGATTCTCGTAAAATGTGACAAACATCGATATTTGCATATCTGTGGAGAAATAATCTATCTTGCTACATATGCTCTCTATTTGTGCCCAATTATTTTGTTGCTACGAAAAAACGGGCTTTCAGAGGATTCCCTTTATGCAGTAATCAGCCATCAGTGCCTCGAATTATTACACAGTTGATGGAAGCTCGGCGTTGACAAGCAATAACAAGGGGATTCTCGTATGGTCGGTCACCTATCTACCATCCATGTCAGACGTTACAGGAACAGACGTATGTGTAGCACATTCTGTCAACATTTGGGATAAGATTTGAATAGCCTGATGATGATGGGAGAGTTGGTCACTTGTTCAGTTGAACGAGGATCGCTGAAACCACAAAATAAAAATCTCAGTGAGGCCGAGTTGATTTATTCCATCAGTGTATACGTCCGGGGCTCGCACTCGTTATTTTACTTCCAGTAGTGTAAGTGAGTTCGTACCATTTGAACTCGTCCTTGGAGGGGGCCTTGATGAAGTGGACCTTGTCGGGGGTGGTGACGGCGAGGGAGAAGGGGTTGCCGGTGATGTCCTCGGCCTCGACCACCTCCACGGCCTGGTTCATGTCCACCACGGCCTGGGGCACGGTCTCCGGCTGCACAGGCGGGAATGGTAGGGAATAGAGAGGATACATTCATTCAATCTGCTTCGTGAGGTAAAACTATTTCTAAATAAAAATATCAACAGTGTAAATCAACATTGCTGATGGCTATCGGAACAACCGCATCATATCTCCCTATTGTCCGAATGGGAACGTGTGATTGGATCTTCTTGATCGGCCAATGTCTGGAATGAAAAATTCATTGTTGGTCCAACATCACGTTCTCAGTCCCCGAAAAACCAGGCTTGGCTCTATCCACACACATACACACTCGCACACACATAAATACATACACGCACACTCATACTAATACACAAGCACGAATAAGCACGCACTCACACCTAACACACAACAACACTCACACATATTACTTCCCCTCAGCGAGTAGAAAATTCAGAAAAAAATGTTTTTCATATTTATTTGAGACCGTGTGGCTCATCAAATGAGTGACTTTTAATATTAAAAACTCCGCGAGCGGTTCTGCGAAGGCCTCTCTGTAGGTCCTTCAGACATTCTGTCTGGGCGACACCGGCAACAATGGCTCGCTGCCCATTGTGCTGCCGATTAGATGGCTGATCAAACTGTTAATCAATCGCGACATGCCCTCAGGTCGTCACGACACAGTCCCAAGCCGTACCGCGATCTTGTGTGACAGTCACCTCTAGCAGATAGGGCGGCGGGTCTTCACCACTTGAAACATTGCTACTGATACACATGTCAGAGAGATTGGATTCGCCCCAGGGTCAGTTATCCACTTCCTGAAAACGATCCTTTAATATTTCGGTGTAATCTGTGGAGAAGAGATAACAAAACAAAGGTTGCGCAGAATCTACTATAGAGTTGACGTGGTCATGATGAGAGCGGGTGAAATAAATAAGACACAAACTCAGACAGCAAAGCATCGTAAACAACTGGGGTGTGGGGATGTGGTTCAGGACAGACAGATGATAGGATGGCTACTGCATCTCTTAGCACCTATACTGCAACTACTGCAACGTCTAGTTGTGATTAACATTTTCTTCTTCTTCTTCCCTTACTGCAATGAGTGGGTTGCTTGGTGGGTTAACACCCCCAGCCGGTTCATTCAACCACACCGTTCTGCTTATATATCCTGCTGTACTCTAATTGAATTCAAGCCATTATGGAAACTATGAACAATAAGCTTTGAAATCTGCAAGAATATTTTCAAACTATAAATCGAGTATTACTCTTCAACCAATAATTCACAAATATTTGGTCGTTTTGGCATCAATTATTGGCACGCCATCTATGATTACAATTAGAAACTATTTACAATGATAAAATAGAGAGAGGTGGCACTCCAACTGCCGACGGCAGCCGCTGTAGGCAGTCCCCGGGGTGCCATCATCGAACATTCAACAACACTCAGAGCTCGTTAATTTAAATTTCTCGCTGTAAATCCTCAATTTTGAAGATTAACCTATTTAAAAAGTCAATATTTCAACCTGGCCTTGACAAGTTACTTCATATTTCGTACTAAATACTTCCAACCGTGTTTCTCGATGTTCTGATGTTTGATAAATACGCGCAATCGGCTCTATTAATAATGATTATTGATGATAATGCTGATGATGATGCGCGAGGGAAATTTCTCCGAAAGATGGGGAAACAAGAGTTCCCGCCCTGGCCCCTAATTACCTGCAGTTAGGGCTGGCTCCCCGCGTCTCGGGGGACAGAGCCCAGGAGAAGAAATGGGTTCAGATTTGAGCAATATTTTGGTGGCGTGGTGATTTAACAAAGTTGCGCTATTGCCGAGTGATGACCCAGTGGTGAAGGAAGTTCCTCAAATTGATGGCCGCCGTCCAAACCTGCTCCGGTGGGGCAATTAGCGGAGTGTTTCTTTCTAAGTGGGTCCCTTTGTTACGTCATCGGCTTGTCTGTCCGTGTCCTTTTGTTTACGTCATCGGCTTGTCTGTCCGTGTCCTTTTGTTTACGTCATCAGCTTGTCTCTGTCTGTCCGTGTCCTTTTGTTTACGTCATCAGCTTGTCTCTGTCTGTCCGTGTCCTTTTGTTTACGTCATCGGCTTGTCTGTCCGTGTCCTTTTGTTTACGTCATCGGCTTGTCTGTCCGTGTCCTTTTGTTTACGTCATCAGCTTGTCTCTGTCTGTCCGTGTCCTTTTGTTTACGTCATCAGCTTGTCTCTGTCTGTCCGTGTCCTTTTGTTTACGTCATCGGCTTGTCTGTCCGTGTCCTTTTGTTTACGTCATCGGCTTGTCTGTCCGTGTCCTTTTGTTTACGTCATCAGCTTGTCTCTGTCTGTCCGTGTCCTTTTGTTTACGTCATCAGCTTGTCTCTGTCTGTCCGTGTCCTTTTGTTTACGTCATCAGCTTGTCCCTGTCTTTCCGTGTCCCTTCAGCTTGCCACTGTCTATCCGTGTCTTTTTGTTTGCGTCATCGGCTTGTCTCTGTCTTTACTTTTGTTTACGTCATCAGCTTGTCCCCGTCTTTCCCTTTGCTTACCTCATCGAATTTCCCTGCCTGTCCATGTTTTTTTTTGTTGTTGTTTTGTTTTGTTATTAAAATAAAAACATAAAGCCTCCAGGGAAAAGTTTCTTTTAAAAATATTTTTTATTTTAAAAATATCTCGAGCTTTCGGGCAAGTACGCCCTTCTACGGGAGAAAATACTTTATATGATTAATACGCCAATAAAATATGATTTAAAATTAAATAAAGTCCATTTACTGTTTACATTTGTTTTAAGGCATGATCAACGCGGGCTTCTGTTGCGCGTGCTTCACTTGGGGGTTATGGGCTGGGCTCAGGGAATATAATGTTATGAATTTCCGGAATATCTATTCTTCTGTTAATGCTATTGTTCTTTCTGGATATGATGGATTCTATTATAAGTCTCTGTAGTCTATTGGGGATGTTGGAGAAATGGGTCTTTGGTTCTGATAGGGAGAAGGAATGGCCTGTTTCTCTTATATGTTGGTATACTAAAGATCTACTGTCTTGATTATCGACGTTTATGTTCTGATACTCTTATATTTAAATGTCTGCCAGTTTCGCCGACATATTTGGTTTTGCATTCGTTGCATTCTATGGAGTATATGGCATTCTTAATATTGGAAGGATAATCAACGGTATTGTTCTTTGTTATGGGGTTTCTTAGTATTTTATTTTAATATTAATTCAAGGGATTATTTTATCGAATTGTTTTGTTTTGTTTACGTTATCAGCGTGTCAGTGTTGCTTTTTTTACGCTATCATCTTGTCCCTGTGGACATTTCGACACACCGGCTGTCTGTCCGTGTCCATTTGCCATAAGGTTGTCCCTGTATGTCCCTTTGTCACCAGGCTGTCCCTGTTGACGCCTCAGCTGTCGGTCGCTACAAGTGTGCTGTATGGAGGAAGGGGCAAGTCTGTTCCACAATGGTTTAAGTACGGATGGTAGTTCAGGTGAAAAATTATCATCACACTGTGTGTGTTTGAAATAAGTAAAGTGGACTTTGGGCACTTTGTGTGGAGTCAAAAATAACCCTAATATGTTTATTGTGTAATTCCCATCTGTGCCCGTACTGCAAGGAGGACTGGTGAGCTCTCCCAGGTTCGTCCTTCCACAAGCATTGGTTTGAACGTTCGCGCGCGTCAAAACAGTTTATATTTGTGGCTGCAGATGGCATGCCAGGAATTAATCTCCATATTTTATTGGAAGCCTGCAAGTAATCTACACTTCGATCTTAGCCAAAAGGTCGAGAAGCGATAAAAACCCCAGAACGCTATCTACATCTATTCTAATTCTAGGAAGTTCCTTTATAGGAAATTCCTTTGATTATTAGATATATTAATGGATTATCCCTTCTAAACTGCCAATATCGATAATTCGCCCTGGATGTAACGTCTTAACCAAGTCGCCCATTTAAATACAGTCGCCGGGGTCTAAGATCTCTGTTGTAGTTGCCATGGGGATCAGCGCCTTGGTTACCGCGACCAGTCAAAATGGAGATTTCTAACAAATGGGTTCGAGTGTTGGTGGGAATCCAGGCTCCAGAGAGATCAATATATCGTAGTGATGGGCCGCTGAGGTGAAGCACTGGCTCGACGTGTGGTATTTCTGCCCCAACTATTCAACGTTCAAAAGACATGTCGGTTGCGATACCTGTTTCAGATGAGAAACTCAGCCTTATTATTAGAGGAAAATTCTGTTTATAAAAACAATAAGGAAAGCTGTGGTTGGATGGGACAGGTTCTGATTAAGACTCAAGATCTAATCGTCCGATACTGACTTCAATCGCAGTGATCGTGACAACAATCCCAGAAATTATGTTTGAACAGAAGTAAAATTGCCAATGAGACATCTTGAGGCATAAAGGTTGGTGGGGCGTCTGTTGTGATCGTCGAGCGACCATCTACGAAGGATTTCAAACTTGAGCTCAACCCGGGCGGCTTAACTTGCAGCGCCACGCGACTGTACATCGTATTTGAAGGATCGTTTTAAGCTTCTATTTCTTGAAAGGAAGCAGCTGATGTCTCAATTAAACGTAAATCAAGTCATCAGGCGGGTAAACCTCTGTTGGGTAAACGACTGGAAATAGATGGCCACCGAGCTGTTTGGGAAATCTCTCGAAATCCTCTTGTGTGACCCAACAACACCCCCCCCCCCCCCCTTTTTTTTTTTTTTTTTTTTCTTGTTTTAGGTGGCAGGGGTTATAGAGGGCAAGGACTTTCTCTAATGTAAGAAAGTGGGGTTGTTCTTCTTTTTCTTTGAGTGTTGCGAAATTAAAACAACACAAGAATCAACAATGGAATATAGATAATTGGTGGTTGTGTTTGCTTAACGTCAGTCAGCAGCGATTGGCCAAGACAGCTGTGGGTGTGAAACAAACACCGCTTTTGGTGAGGAACCCTGGTGTGTTGTATAGAGCCGTTAGGTAGGCGGTTTGCTGTCTAGAGACGTGCAGTAAATGGTGTGTTGCATAGAGCCGTGGCGGTAAATGGTGTGTTGCATAGAGCCGTGCAGTAAATGGTGTGTCGTATAGAGCCGGGAGTAAATGGCGTATTGTATAGAGCCGTAAGGTAGGCGGTTAGCTGTCTAGAGCCGTGCAGTAAATGGTGTGTGGAAAGAGCCGTGCAGTAAATGGTGTGTTGCATAGAGCCGTGCAGTAAATGGTGTGTCGTATAGAGCCGTGCAGTAAATGGCGTATTGTACAGAGCCGTGGAGTAGGTAGCGTGTTCTATAGAGCCGTGCAGTAGTTCGTGGACTGTATAAAGCCGTGCAGTAAATGGCGTGTTGTATAAAGCAGTGCAGTAGGTGGCGTGTTGTATAGAGTCGTGCACTAGGTGGCGTATTGCATAAATCAGTGCAGTAGGGGGTGGTTTGCTGTATAGAGCCGTGCAGTAAATGGTGTGTTGTATAAAGCAGTGCAGTAGGTGGCGTGTTGTATAGAGTCGTGCACTAGGTGGCGTATTGCATAAATCAGTGCAGTAGGGGGTGGTTTGCTGTATAGACGTGCAGTAAATGGTGTGTTGTATAAAGCAGTGCAGTAGGTGGCGTGTTGTATAGAGTCGTGCACTAGGTGGCGTATTGCATAAATCAGTGCAGTAGGGGGTGGTTTGCTGTATAGAGCCGTGCAGTAAATGGTGTGTTGTATAAAGCAGTGCAGTAGGTGGCGTGTTGTATAGAGTCGTGCACTAGGTGGCGTATTGCATAAATCAGTGCAGTAGGGGGTGGTTTGCTGTATAGAGCCGTGCAGTAAATGGTGTGTTGTATAAAGCAGTGCAGTAGGTGGCGTGTTGTATAGAGTCGTGCACTAGGTGGCGTATTGCATAAATCAGTGCAGTAGGGGGTGGTTTGCTGTATAGAGCCGTGCAGTAAATGGTGTGTTGTATAAAGCAGTGCAGTAGGTGGCGTGTTGTATAGAGTCGTGCACTAGGTGGCGTATTGCATAAATCAGTGCAGTAGGGGGTGGTTTGCTGTATAGAGCCGTGCAGTAAATGGTGTGTTGTATAAAGCAGTGCAGTAGGTGGCGTGTTGTATAGAGTCGTGCACTAGGTGGCGTATTGCATAAATCAGTGCAGTAGGGGGTGGTTTGCTGTATAGACGTGCAGTAAATGGTGTGTTGTATAAAGCAGTGCAGTAGGTGGCGTGTTGTATAGAGTCGTGCACTAGGTGGCGTATTGCATAAATCAGTGCAGTAGGGGGTGGTTTGCTGTATAGAGCCGTGCAGTAAATGGTGTGTTGTATAAAGCAGTGCAGTAGGTGGCGTGTTGTATAGAGTCGTGCACTAGGTGGCGTATTGCATAAATCAGTGCAGTAGGGGGTGGTTTGCTGTATAGAGCCGTGCAGTAAATGGTGTGTTGTATAAAGCAGTGCAGTAGGTGGCGTGTTGTATAGAGTCGTGCACTAGGTGGCGTATTGCATAAATCAGTGCAGTAGGGGGTGGTTTGCTGTATAGAGCCGTGCAGTAAATGGTGTGTTGTATAAAGCCATTCAGTAGGTGGTTTTCTGTCTAGAGCCCTGCAGTAAATAATGTGTTGTATAAAGCAGTGCAGTAAATTGTGTGTTGTATAGGGCAGTGCAGTAGGTGGCGTGTTGTACAGAGCCGTGCTGTAGTGGGGACTCACGTGTTCATCCACGGAGTATGTGAGCTCCCCGTCGTCGTAGAGGATAAACCAGCGCCGCTGCCAGCGCTGCACACACAGTCAGTCTCCACATCCAACTCCACTCAGACATGTCCGCCAGGCTGTGGCTCGATGGCAATTCCAGGCTAGGTGGTTGGTCATTGGCCCATCTGACTAAAGAACATGGTTTTATAACTAAATACATAATTTTCCTCTGTGTCATGTCAAAAATATTAGCTTTCCGAGACTTAATCTCTATCTATTATGGCATAGAATTGAGAGCTAACTTTCTGGCTGATGTTTTCCTCGGCGGACTACTCGAGCGGATACAATTATAACTACATTTTAGCAAGCACGCCGGTTGGGAAAGGGCTTACACCATCCCATTGGTGGCTGGGAAATGGGTGTCAATAATTATTTGGTCAATTTCGTTCTTTGAAAGATGACATATACCGTCTGTACGTATATTTATGATGTATATAGTTGTTTATTTGTTTCGCACAATATTTTACTTATAAATTAATCTCATAATTTAGTCTGTGAAAATAAAAATATTGGACTAGTGACCAAACAAACTGAAAATAGATGGCTTAATGTTATGTAGTTATGATATATAAATAATTGTGATGTTTATGTAATTTTGATCCTCATTGAATAAAATATATAAAGTTTAAATGTGTTTTAAACTTTAATAACAAGCACAAAACAACTTCGTTGTGAACTAACTTGCTCCAAACTTGCTCCAACTTCAGCGTTCACAGAAAACAAAGACAAGCTTTTCCAGAAGCTCTAAGATACAGAAGTAAATAGCAACTTGAACAACATATGATCTTAGTGGGTTATTTAAAGAAGTTTGTGAGTGTTCTAGTGAGGGGGGGAGGGACAATTAGATTTGAAAATTTAGAAATGAAGAACATTTCCGATAGAGAGGAACTGTTTGAACATCTGTTTCTCGTTGATGCTCCACCTTATCGGGGCAAATTGCTGTTATGATCGATGAGGATTATTTTTATTCGTAAAGTTCATACGGTGACACCGATGCCATCTATCGGGGTTAAATGGCAACTGTCAGCGGGCGGGATGTAACCAAGGTGTCGAACAGAACTGACGCCATGTTAGCTAAACAAACTGTAAGGGAGGAAATCCGCCTGCGTCACTCCAGCTTGCTTACTGCAGGGTGAGCAACTCCGCCGTTTCAAATCAGCCATCTCGAACACAAGCTGATTTCTTAGAATTCTGAGACTCCCGCAAGGTGACTAACCGATGAACAACAATAATTATTGACGTGGATCCTGGTGGCAATAGTTGGATCACAAATGTCTAATTAGCTAACCCGCGGACAACATAAATGGACACTCAGAATTCTTATATAGTAGAGATTGATCATTGCTTCAGCAGTCGTTGGAACGAAGTCCGTAGGCCTTTCTAACATGTTCCCTTCTGTCGGTAGATCACACATTGGATCGCTCTTTCGTCCACAGCTTCGTGTGTGCTCTTCTTCACATCCCTTAGGCCCCCTAGCCGAGAGGATCTAGTGGTGGAGCGACTGATGAATCCACGTGTTCCTCGAAATCTATCAGCGTAAAGGCAGTCAAACGACTCCTGAGACCTCCTATCTTAGTTTCCGCGGGCTGCAATGGAAGGTATGAACATTGAACTCCACCGTCCACAGGTAGTTCAAAGTCAATAGAATAATGTGATCCATTTCAGAAAGATTTTTAAGAGGAAAATATTGACACGTCGGTGCCGTGCAAGATGGTCAAAATAAAAACGCGGGATAAGGATCGATAAGGTCCTCCTATCCGAATCATTACATTTAAATTGATTTATTACAAAAGATAGAGTAAACAAAACACAAACAACATGGATGACTCCAATCTCCGTGGAACAAACCAAATAACGAGGATGACTCCAATCTCCGGGGAACAAAACAAACAGCGGGATTGACTCCAATCTCCGGGGAACAAAACAAACAACGAGGATGACTCCAATCTCCGGGGAACAAAACAAACAACGAGGATGACTCCAATCTCCGTGGAACAAAACAAACAACGAGGATGACTCCAATCTCCGGGGAACAAAACAAACAACGAGGATGACTCCAATCTCCGGGAAATAAAACAAACAACAGGATCCTCCGATCTCCGTGGAACAAAACAAACAATGAGGATGACTCCAATCTCCGGGAAATAAAACAAACAACAGCATCCTCCGATCTCCGTGGAACAAAACAAACAATGAGGATGACTCCAATCTCCGGGAAATAAAATAAACAACAGGATCCCCCGATCTCCGTGGAACAAAACAAACAATGAGGATGACTCCAATCTCCGTGGAACAAAACAAACAATGAGGATGACTCCAATCTCCGTGGAACAAAACAAACAATGAGGATGACTCCAATCTCCGGGAAATAAAACAAACAACAGGATCTCCTCCGATCTCCGTGGAACAAAACAAACAATGAGGATGACTCCAATCTCCGGGAAACAAAACAAACAACGAGGATGACTCCAATCTCCGTGGAACAAAACAAACAACGAGGATGACTCCAATCTCCGGGAAATAAAACAAACAACGAGGATGATTCCAATCTCCGGGAAATAAAACAAACAACGAGGGTGACTCCAATCTCCGGAAACAAAACAAACAATGAGGATGACTCCAATCTCCGGAAACAAAACAAACAACGAGGATGACTCCAATCTTCGGGAAACAAAACAAACAACGGGATCCTCCAATCTCCGGGAAACAAAACAAACAACGAGAATGACTCCAATCTCCGGAAACAAAACAAACAACGAGGATGTCTCCAATCTCCGGGGAACAAAACAAACAACGAGGATGACTCCAATCTCCGGAAACAAAACAAACAACGAGGATGACTCCAATCTCCGGGAAACAAAACAAACAACGGGATCCTCCAATCTCCGGGAAACAAAACAAACAACGAGAATGACTCCAATCTCCGGAAACAAAACAAACAACGAGGATGACTCCAATCTCCGGGGAACAAAACAAACAACGAGAATGACTCCAATCTCCGGGAAGCAAAACAAACAACGAGGATGACTCCAATCTCCGGGAAACAAAACAAACAACGAGGATGACTCCAATCTCCGGGAAACAAAACAAACAACGAAGATGACTCCAATCTCCGGGAAACAAAACAAACAATGAGGATGACTCCAATCTCCGGGGAACAAAACAAACAACGAGGATGACTCCAATCTCCGGGAAACAAAACAAACAACGAGGATGACTCCAATCTCTGGGGAACAAAACAAACAACGAGGATGACTCCAATCTCCGGGGAACAAAACAAACAACGAGGATCCTCCAATCTCCGGGGAACAAAACAAACAACGAGGATGACTTCAATCTCCGGGAAACAAAACAAACAACGAGGATGACTCCAATCTCCGGGAAACAAAACAAACAACGAGGATGACTCCAATCTCCGGGGAACAAAACAAACAACGAGGATGACTCCAATCTCCGGGGAACAAAACAAACAACGAGGTTCCTCCAATCTCCGGGGAACAAAACAAACAACGAGGATGACTCCAATCTCCGGGGAACAAAACAAACAGCGAGGATCCTCCAATCTCCAGGAAACAAAACAAGAATGTTTTATTCCCGACATTTGGTTCTCCTCGACGCGCGGCTAACGACATTCGGTGTGACCTTTCCAGACTTTTCTTTCGACATCGCAGAAACACTGGAGATAAAAGTGATGGAGATCAAGGTGTCGGTGTGATTGCCCCATTACACCTGTGGCGGGGGCTCACAACACTTTGTGGAGCTCGGATATGAGGAAGTTTCGTTTACCGCGAGAGGAATAACTCTTCCTACAGCTGCCAGACCTGCTGGCTGGTTCACGTGGCGTCATTCTGCTCTTGTATCCGCCTTACAGTAGCTAGACTGATGTAGAACAGACTGATCTACCATTTGAATGCTGCTGAGCAACCATAGTGGGGAGAAACATCCGGGATGTTCTGAAACTGGGAGAGATAGAACGAGAAATTTTGGCAAACACCTCAGTCTCCTGTGTGCTTGAGACATGGAGATATGTAAATATAATTCACAGAGGTATCAGTATTGGCGGTGACTTGAGGATAAAAGAACAGTTGTATCATTGTAATATCCGTGGTGGTTAGGAATCAACGGTGAAGTTGGCAGGTTGTCGTGGAGTTCACATGGGAACTGCATTACTGATGGCTAGCGAGAGACTGTTTTAATTTGCATAGGTGAGGAATAACTAAATAGTATATATTCAATAGCTTCCCGCGACGACATCACTGAGTACCTAGCAACCCCGGCTGTCATCACTAAAACAATCGCCAGTTTGTCAATGTCGCCCTGGGGGCTCAACCAACAAGTACAAAAGGTCCATTATATAATGGCGAAGACAACCCAGCGTCTAGAGAGAGGTAAAAAACACGTGTGGCTATGTATTACGTTTTTTTACATCTGGGAGAACAAATCTAAAATATATTGAT
>CP092871.1:3459604-3470582 GCA_030710605.1 Cordylochernes scorpioides | reverse complement strand
TCTATAACCCCTGCCACCTAAAAAAGAAAAAAAAAAAAAAAAAAAGGGGGGGGGGGGTGTTGTTGGGTCACACAAGAGGATTTCGAGAGATTTCCCAAATTCTCCACAGCTCGGTGGCTATCTATTTCCAGTCGTTTACCCAACAGAGGTTTCCCCGCCTGATGACTTGATTTACGTTTAATTGAGACATCAGCTGCTTCCTTTCAAGAAATAGAAGCTTAAAACGATCCTTCAAATACGATGTACAGTGCGTGGCGCTGCAAGTCAAGCCGCCCGAGTTGAGCTCAAGTTTGAAATCCTTCGTAGATGGTCGCTCGACGATCACAACTGACGCCCCACCAACCTTTATGCCTCAAGAAGTTGTCTCATTGGCTATTTTACTTCTGTTCAAACATAATTTCTGGGATTGTTGTCACGATCACTGCGATTGAAGTCAGTATCGGACGATTAGATCTTGAGTCATAATCAGAACCTGTCCCATCCAACCACAGCTTTCCTTATTGTTTTTAAACAGAATTTTTCTCTAATAATAAGGCTGAGTTTCTCATCTGAAACAGGTATCGCAACCGAAATGTCTTTTGAACGTTGAATAGTTGGGACAGAAATACCACACGTCGAGCCAGTGCTTCACCTCAGCGGCCCATCACTACGATATATTGATCTCTCTGGAGCCTGGATTCCCACCAACACTCGAACCCATTTGTTAGAAATCCCTATTTTGACTGCTCGCGGTAACCAAGGCGCTGATCCCCATGGCAACTACAACAGAGGTCTTAGACCCCGGCGACTGTATTTAAATGGGCGACTTGGTTAAGACGTTACATCCAGGGCGAATTATCGATATTGGCAGTTTAGAAGGGATAATCCATTAATATATCTAATAATCAAAGGAATTTCCTAGAAAGGAACTTCCTAGAATTAGAATAGATGTAGATAGCGTTCTGGGGTTTTTATCGCTTCTCGACCTTTTGGCTAAGATCGAAGTGTAGATTACTTGCAGGCTTCCAATAAAATATGGAGATTAATTCCTGGGCACGCCATCTGTAGCCACAAATATAAACTGTTTTGACGCGCGCGAACGTTCAAACCAATGCTTGTGCAAGGACGAACCTGGGAGAGCTCACCAGTCCTCCTTGCAGTACGGGCACAGATGGGAATTACACAATAAACATATTAGGGTTATTTTTGACTCCACACAAAGTGCCCAAAGTCCACTTTACTTATTTCAAACACACACAGTGTGATGATAATTTTTCACCTGAACTACCATCCGTACTTAAACCATTGTGGAACAGACTTGCCCCTTCCTCCATACAGCACACTTGTAGCGACCGACAGCTGAGGCGTCAACAGGGACAGCCTGGTGACAAAGGGACATACAGGGACAACCTTATGGCAAATGGACACGGACAGACAGGCGGTGTGTCGAAATGTCCACAGGGACAAGATAATAGCGTAAAAAAAGCAACACTGACACGCTGATAACGTAAACAAAACAAAACAATTCGATAAAACAATCCCTTGAATTAATATTAAAATAAAATACTAAGAAATACCATAACAAAGAACAATACCATTGATTATCCTTCCAATATTAAGAATGCCATATACTCCATAGAATGCAACGAATGCAAAACCAAATATGTCGGCGAAACTGGCAGACATTTAAATATAGGAGTATCAGAACATAAACGAAATATCGATAATCAAGACAGTAGATCTTTAGTATACCAACATATAAGAGAAACAGGCCATTCCTTTTCCCTATCAGAACCAAAGACCCATTACTCCAACATCCCCAATAGACTACAGAGATTTATAATAGAATCCATCATATCCAGAAAGCACAATAGCATTAACAGAAGAATAGATATTCCGGAAATTTATAACATTATATTCCCTGAGCCCCCAGCCCATAACCCCCAAGTGAAGCGCGCGCAACAGAAGCTCGCGTTGATTATGCCTTAAAACAAATGTAAACAGTGAATGGACTTTATTTAATTTTAAATCTTATTCTATTGGCGTATTAATCATATAAAGCATTTTCTCCCGTAAAAGGGCGTACTTGCCCGAAAGCTCGATATATATTTTAAATAAAAAATATTTTTAAAAGAAACTTTTCCCTGGAGGCTTTATGTTTTTATTTTAATAACGAAACAAAATAACAAAAAAAACATGGACAGGCAGGGAAATTCGATGAGGTAAACAAAGGTAAAGACAGAGACAAGCTGATGACGTAAACAAAAGTAAAGACAGGGACAAGCTGATGACGCAAACAAAAGACACGGATAGACAGGGGCAAGCTGAAAGGACACGGAAAGACAGGGACAAGCTGATGACGTAACAAAGGTAAAGACAGAGACAAGCTGATGACGTAAACAAAGGTAAAGACAGAGACAAGCTGATGACGTAGACAAAAGGACACGGACAGACAAGCCGATGACGTAAACAAAAGGACACGGACAGACAGAGACAAGCTGATGACGTAAACAAAGGTAAAAACAGAGACAAGCTGATGACGTAAACAAAAGGACACGAACAGACAGAGACAAGCTGATGACGTAAACAAAGGTAAAGACAGACAAGCTGATGACGTAAACAAAAGGACACGGACAGACAAGCCGATGACGTAACAAAGGGACCCACTTAGAAAGAAACACTCCACTAATTGCCCCACCGGAGCAGGTTTGGACGGCGGCCATCAATTTGAGGAACTTCCTTCACCACTGGGTCATCACTCGGCAATAGCGCAACTTTGTTAAATCACCACGCCACCAAAATATTGCTCAAATCTGAACCCATTTCTTCTCCTGGGCTCTGTCCCCCGAGACGCGGGGAGCCAGCCCTAACTGCAGGTAATTAGGGGCCAGGGCGGGAACTCTTGTTTCCACATCTTTCGGAGAAATTTTCCTCGCGCATCATCATCAGCATTATCATCAATAATCATTATTAATAGAGCCGATCGCGCGTATTTATCAAACATCAGAACATCGAGAAACACGGCTGAAGTATTTAGTAGGAAATATGAAGTAACTTGTCAAGGCCAGGTTGAAATATTGACTTTTTAAATAGGTTAATCTTCAAAATTGAGGATTTACAGCGAGAAATTTAAATTAACGAGATCTGAGTGTTGTTGAATGTTCGATGATGGGGAGGACAGACTGCCTACAGCGGCTGCCGTCGGCAGTTGGAGTGCCACCTCTCTCTATTTTATCATTGTAAATAGTTTCTAATTGTAATCATAGATGGCGTGCCAATAATTGATGTCAAAACGACCTAATATTTGTGAATTATTGGTTGAAAAGTAATACTCGATTTATAGTTTGAAAATATTCTTGCAGATCTCAAATATTATTGTTCATAGTTTCCATAATGGCTTGAATTCCATTAGAGTACAGCAGGATGTATAAGCAGAACGGTGTGGTTGAATGAACCGGCTGGGGGTGTTCACCCACCAAGCAACCCACTCATTGCAGTAAGGGAAGAAGAAGAAAATGTTAATCACAACTAGACGTTGCAGTAGTTGCAGTATAGGTGCTAAGAGATGCAGTAGCCATCCTATCATCTGTCTGTCCTGAACCACATCCCCACACCCCAGTTGTTTACGATGCTTTGCTGTCTGAGTTTGTGTCTTATTTATTTCACCCGCTCTCATCATGGCCATGTCAACTCTATGGTAGATTCTGCGCAACCTTTGTTTTGTTATCTCTTCTCCACAGATTACTCCGAAATATTAGAGGATCGTTTTCAGGAAGTGGATAACTGACCCTGGGGAAAATTAGAACATATCTCTCTGACGAGTGTAGTAGCAATGTTTCAAGTGGTGAAGACCCGCCGCCCTATCTGCTAGAGATGACTGTCACACAAGATCGCGGTACGGCTTGGGACTGTGTCGTGACGACCTGAGGGCATGTCGCGATTGATTAACAGTTTGATCAGCCATCTAATCGGCAGCACAGTGGCACAATGGGCAGCGAGCCATTGTTGCCGGTGTCGCCCAGACAGAATGTCTGAAGGACCTACAGAGAGGCCTTCGCAGAACCGCTCGCGGAGTTTTTAATATTAAAAGTCACTCATTTGATGAGCCACACGGTCTCAAATAAATATGAAAAACATTTTTTTTTCTGAATTTTCTACTCGCTGAGGGGAAGTGATGTGTGTGAGTGTTGTTGTGTGTTAGGTGTGAGTGCGTGCTTATTCGCGCTTGTGTATTAGTATGAGTGTGCGAGTATGTATTTATGTATGTGCGAGTGTTATTGTGTAAGGTGTGCGTGCGTGCGTGCTTGTGTGTTAGTGCGAGTGTGCGTGCATGTATGTGCGAGTGTCTATGTGTGTGGATAGAGCCAAGCCAACTCCTGGTTTTGCGGGGACTGAGAACGTGATGTTGGACCAACAATGAATTTTTCATTCCAGACATTGGCCGATCAAGAAGATCCAACCACACGTTCCCATTCGGACAATAGGGAGATATGATGCGGTTGTTCCGATAGCCATCAGCAATGTTGATTTACACTGTTGATATTTATTTAGAAATAGTTTTACCTCACGAAGCAGATTGATTGAATGTATCTTCTCTATTCCCTACCATTCCCGCCTGTGCAGCCGGAGACCGTGCCCCAGGCCGTGGTGGACATGAACCAGGCCGTGGAGGTGGTCGAGGCCGAGGACATCACCGGCAACCCCTTCTCCCTCGCCGTCACCACCCCCGACAAGGTCCACTTCATCAAGGCCCCCTCCAAGGACGAGTTCAAATGGTACGAACTCACTTACACTACTGGAAGTAAAATAACGAGTGCGAGCCCTGGACGTATACACTGATGGAATAAATCAACTCGTCCTCACTGAGCTCGTTATTATGTGGTTTCCTCGTTCAACTGAACGAGAGACCAATTCTCCCATCATCATCAGGCTATTCAAATCTTATCCCAAATGTTGACAGAATGTGCTACACCCACGTCTGTAACGTATGACATGGATGGTAGATAGGTGACCGACCATACGAGAATTCCCTCGTTATTGCTTGTCAACGCCGAGCTTCCATCAATTGTGGAATTAATGCGAGGCACTGATGGCTGATTACTGCATAAAGGGGATCCTATGAAAGCCCGTTTTTTCGAAGCAACAAAATAATTGGAGGCAAATAGAGAGCATATGTAGCAAGATAGAATTGATTGTTTCTCCACAGATATGCAAATATCGATGTTTGTCACATTTTACGAGAATCTGTTCAAAGCGAAGCCCCAGGTGGCCGGCCTGAGTAAACCTTCAGCTTCGCCAACGTTTTATTTCCGTCTCCAAGGTGTTCCAACCCTGTGCGGCTTATTTTAAACAAAACTAACAGAGGGTTCACCTTCCTCTGAACACAAAACGACCTTTATTTTAGCTGAGCGCTTCACATGTCGAATTTCTGCTCATTTTTCTTCATTCTAACTAGCAGAGTAATAGATCAAGTCCAGATATTCAGTTAACAATATGTTTTTCGGGAATTGAGTTATTTTAATAATTGGAGGTTTTGTGTGTGCCAAGATGTAACAGTAACATATCAGTTTACAGAGGCCACACATTGTCTTCTTAAACTGACTTATCAAACTTTCCCCACGCCGAAGCTTCGGTGCTAGTGACTGATTCGAATATTTGGATCGAAAAGAGTTTCTTAGGATTTTCAAAATTCATGTTTCCTGAGATATGAGTTCTTCGATATTAAATCTGTGTTCTCAAAGAGATTCCTTTTTAGGACCATTTGGAACAATCACTGGGTGAGATGGAGTGAAACTTGCAACAGGCGGCACTGGGGTGGATGGAGTAAGGATCTGTTGTATGTTTGCATCCTCTTGGTGTGTAGAATATAAACTATAGCACTGGGGTGGTTGGAGTGAAACAACCTTATGTCATTTTGTCAAGTCTTCAGGAAAGTCACATAGAGGCTTTGAGGAATTAGAATGGAAACCTTTCAAAGAATTGGCCTTCAGTCTGTCAGCTAAGTGACAGTTGCTGTACAGGAGGATATATATTCTCACTTCTGTGGAATGAGAAATGTCGAGCGCTGAGATAACACTCCAATGACCTGCTGGCTTGTCTCAGGTGGTTCGACGTCCTCCAGGGCTTCCCCAAGAACACGGTCCGCTCCAAACACAAGAGGAACGCCACCTTCCCCGGTATCAAGACGTCGCTCATGGGTGAAAAGGTACTTCGTGGCCGTGCAAATGTTCGAAACTCTTTTCTCTTGATACATTATTGAATTGAATCATATGGATATATGAAACACTATCTCTCTTTATATCTATTGATTGAAAAACAGAGTATTTTCCCTTTTCAGCATATAACAAATACATCTATTCAACACTTCATCCATATTACGAAAACCTCCAGACAGGTGTCTTTGAAGAGAATATTCCTTTACTTGTGGTTTTTGTCCCTTTATTCAAAGTTGCTCAACATAAACTTTTGTGATGATTCTTATTGATAGTTTTAGGATTACAGGAGAAGTTTCGAGGAAATAAAGTTTCTTCCAATGTGACACAAGTGTAAATTTCCAGTATTTCAGACTTAAGATCTGTTGAAGAACATAGATTCTCGAAAGCTCTAGTGCTATATAGATATATATTTTCACATGGAAGAAACTTTCTCTTGAAATTTCTCGTTTAATCGTTTGTATTTATTAGCGATAGATGAAGGCTATATAAAAACTTTAGAGCAAAGAATATCTTTAATAAAATATCTCGTACAAGCTTTCGGACTCACTTGTTTTTCCTCAGGTCAAATACAGGTTTTCCATGTACAAGTACAGTCTTCCAGGTACAAATACAGTTCTCCAGGTACATGTACAGTTCTCCAAGTACAAGTAAAGTTCTACAAGTACAAGTACAGTCAGTTCTCCAGGTAC
Source organism: Cordylochernes scorpioides (assembly GCA_030710605.1). NCBI lineage: Eukaryota > Metazoa > Arthropoda > Arachnida > Pseudoscorpiones > Chernetidae > Cordylochernes > Cordylochernes scorpioides. The sequence continues at coordinate 3,463,699 of CP092871.1, read as the reverse complement.
AAGTACAGGTTCTACACCTGTATTAGAACAAGTGAGTTCTGAAACTTGTACGATATGATATATTAAAGATTGCACCCTGTGAAGTTTTAGCGATTGCCTATTGTCCCCAAGTTAAGATGCCCTCGGGTGATTATCACATTTTAATCACATGCCTCTCTGTGCTTTCGGATGGAATTATCCGATTTTCCAAACTGATCATCTTCAATGCTGGCCATTTTGTCACAGCTTCTGTTATGCCAGCCAACTCCAGCTAGAATGTTGCGTATAAGAAACAGCGTTGGTCAGCGCTCGATCCAGAGGCTCTATCTATCATGGGCGATAAGCCGTCAACTTTGCTTTCTGAGATAAGGATGGAAGCAAACTTGACAAGGCATTGTCCTGAATGTCACCTAAATGTTTGTTCTGAAACCTCCCAGTAGCTCTCTCTCTCTTATCTCGTCCAGTCTCCTCGGTTGATGCGACGATGGGAAATAATTCTGTGAGGAATTTGTTTGATAGAATGTCATCAATGTCGCAGTGGTCGCGATAACAAAGGAGGGCATTGTAAGGTCTGGTTGTAACAACTCTGAGTTCATAGTAAGATCTAGTTGTAATAACTCTGAGTTCATAGTAAAGTCTGTGGTTGTAATAACTCTGAGTTCATAGTAAAGTCTGTGGTTGTAATAACTCTGAGTTCATAGTAAAGTCTGTGGTTGTAATAACTCTGAGTTCATAGTAAGATCTAGTTGTAATAACTCTGAGTTCATAGTAAAGTCTGTGGTTGTAATAACTCTGAGTTCATAGTAAGATCTAGTTGTAATAACTCTGAGTTCATAGTAAGATCTAGTTGTAATAACTCTGAGTTCATAGTAAAGTCTGTGGTTGTAATAACTCTGAGTTCATAGTAAGATCTAGTTGTAATAACTCTGAGTTCATAGTAAGATCTAGTTGTAATAACTCTGAGTTCATAGTAAGATCTAGTTGTAATAACTCTGAGTTCATAGTAAGATCTAGTTGTAATAACTCTGAGTTCATAGTAAGATCTAGTTGTAATAACTCTGAGTTCATAGTAAGATCTAGTTGTAATAACTCTGAGTTCATAGTAAGATCTAGTTGTAATAACTCTGAGTTCATAGTAAGATCTAGTTGTAATAACTCTGAGTTCATAGTAAGATCTAGTTGTAATAACTCTGAGTTCATAGTAAAGTCTGTGGTTGTAACAACTCTGAGTTCATAGTAAGATCTAGTTGTAACAACTCTGAGTTCATAGTAAAGTCTGTGGTTGTAACAACTCTGAGTTCATAGTAAGATCTAGTTGTAACAACTCTGAGTTCATAGTAAGATCTAGTTGTAATAACTCTGAGTTCATAGTAAAGTCTGTGGTTGTAATAACTCTGAGTTCATAGCTTTAAGTCTTTTTAAAAAATAAAGATCTTCGGTAAATAGAAGATTGCTCAGTTGTTACCACATTTACCGAATTCCAGCCATTATAAATATTATTACAATATTTTGTATAAGGACGAAATACACTCATGGACAAGACTTAAGGAAGTTATACCTTTTACCATATATATCGGGATTCAGACAATAACTCTTAAAGATATTACAGTGACCTTTATTGAAGACATATGATATAACCAAGTTTGAAAAAAATTGCCTCTGTCTCCTTAAAAAACAAACAAAAAAACAACAACAACAACAGCAGGCGACATCAAACTTTCCACTTCTTCAAGTTTTGTCCATGAGTGTAAATGCAAAAATAACATATACTGATGATATATAGAATTATTTTACAAACTGAGTCCCCCCATTTGTTGAGTATTTATATTGCTATTTTGATTTGCATAAGAGTTTGACTCGTAAATTGCATATGTATGTACGTACGCCATTGTTAGTGAGTTCAGGCATGTTTAAAGTCTTGTTGTAGATAAACTTCTGTGTAGTCGGGGCAGCTAGTGTCTCTCTGTACCAACCGTGTGGCGCTGCAGGGCGGGAGGCCCGGGCCGGAGAAGGAGCGCTACCTCAGCGACAAGGAGTGGCACGAGATGGAAGAGGCCGAGAACGCCAACAACAAGCTGCTCACCACCATCATCACCATCCAGGACAAGGACAGTGAGTTTCCCATCTGACCTTACTCTAGCACATAATACTCCTATATAAAATTCCTACAGAGCAGCCCAAATACTCCTCTGTCATTCTTCCAACTGATTTAGGTACATATATATGTACTAGACGAATGGCCCGGGCAACGCCCGGGGTTTACCCGAGTGCGAATATATTTTAAAAACGTTGTCTTGGGTGGTCGCTATTCACAGGGTGGTCTGTATAGACAGGTGGATGTATCACACAGCTGATAACAGGGTTGTCTAGAGTGGTCGCTATAGACAGGATGGTCTGTATAGACAGGTGGATGTATCACACTGCTGATAACAGGGTCGCCTAAGGTGACCGCTATAGACAGGGTGGTCTGTATAGACAGGTGAATGTAACACACTGATGATAACAGGGTTGCCTAAGGTGACCGCTATAGACAGGGTGGTCTGTATAGACAGGCAGCTGATAACAGGGTTGTCTAGAGTGGTCGCTATAGACAGGGTGGTCTGTATAGACAGGTGGATGTATCACACTGCTGATAACAGGGTCGCCTAAGGTGACCGCTATAGACAGGGTGGTCTGTATAGACAGGTAAATGTAACACACTGATGGTAACAGGGTTGCCTAAGGTGACCGCTATAGACAGGGTGGTCTGTATAGACAGGCAGCTGATAACAGGGTTGTCTAGAGTGGTCGCTATAGTCAGGGTGGTCTGTATAGACAGGTGTATGTATCACACTGCTGTTAACAGGGTTGCCTAGAGTGACCGCTATAGACAGGGTGGTCTGTATAGACAGGTGAATGTAACACACTGGTGATAACAGGGTTGTCTAGAGTGGCCGCTATAGACAGAGTGGTCTGTTTAGACAGGTGGATGTAGCACACTGCTGATAACAGGGTTGTCTAGAGTGGCCGCTATAGACAGGTGTATGTATCGCACAGCTGATAACAAGGTTGTCTAGAGGGGGGCAGGGAGGCCACGTGTTCGCTGGCAGCCAATGGGCGCGCATTCTATCCGTGAGCTTCAGACATACAGACAAACAGACAAACAGAGAGAATAAGGCAAATATATAAGTAGATATATATGCATAAGTGTATGTATGTATGTATGTATGCATATATATCTAAATCTATTATATTCTTGTGAACATTATAATACTTTCATATTTAAACTTTCTTTGTCTAAATTGGAGAAAAAAAATTAATCTTTCATAATTTTATGTAGAGAATATGAAAGACTAGATAACTACTGGGCCTGGAGTTTAGCCTGGGCTTGGTTTGACCGGAAAGCTAGAGCCATGTAGAATTTAAATAAAGTAACACATATCTTTTAAACGTGTATTGAATTCTTGTTGTTTTTAAAATCTTCCTCCACTCTTTATATTCTAGACTCGTCCAGAAACAAACATCAATTATATATATCCAGGAGTGTCCGAGATGTTGACTAACTCCATTGTGATGGTAGAATTGAAGGAAGAGATCCCCCCCATCAAGGAAAGGTAGGTGTCCCGTGTGCCGCCACTCCCAGCCAGATAACAGCGGACTCCAGCAGGAGCAAGAGCATGCTGGACTGCTCCACGGAGATCATCAAGGGATTCGGCCGTCGCTACCTCAAGCGGGAGAGCCGCGGACAAAAGTCGCAGCGCAGCCGCTCAGACGGCGTAGCCAAGATGATCCCCGAGCAGCGCAACTGTCACCAGAACCCCGTCTTCCTCCTGCTCTCTGATCCCAGACAGAAAGGTCCGTCGAAGTCCTCCGCAGGGATGGAATTGACGTGTGGTGTGTAGATGGGGAGTCCATTAAGTCGCCTACCTCTCCCGTCAAGATGGAGCCTCAGGTACTGTCGACATATTTGCGGAAGAGCATTGCTCGATGCAATTTCTTGAAATTAATATATGCATCTCTACAGACCTATTAGCTTATGACTCTAGGTTCCCTAAACACCCCCAAGCTGCCTTCCTCAGTAAATACAGGGTAGTAAACCAATACAATAGTAGAGAAGTCTGGAGATTAATTTGGTGA
>CP092871.1:3413241-3459504 GCA_030710605.1 Cordylochernes scorpioides | reverse complement strand
TATTTGACCACATTTCTCTGGAGCATTTCCACTTTTGAAACATCTCCATTCCCATACCTCTGGAAGCAAGAAATTCTACGGTGTTTGAGAAGAGGAGTTGTGAATAGAGTCTGTAGCTATCAACGAGGGTGTGTGCAGCGCTGGAAGCTCTCAAGAGGAGTCACCAGGAGGAGCTGCACCAGCTCCAGGAGGAGCTAGCTCGCAGCCGTAACACCACCGGGCCCCAGCTCCAGGACGTGTGAGTGACTGCAGGATCCAACACTTGTTGAAGACTTGTCTAGAGGCCATGGTTGAAACTTAAGGAAGTTTCATATTTTGATGTGTCCAGTCTAAGGGGAGAGAGGCATTTTTTTCACACTTGGTTATCGCTTGTGCCTTCAATAAAGGTCACTGTAATATCTTTCAGAGTTATTGTCCGATATACATGCTAAAAGGTACAACCTCCTTAAATTTTGTCCATGAGTGTATATCCGCTGATATGGGCCAGAAAAGATTAAAAATATATATAAAGAATATAAAATGCCTAAATTTGAAATAAAATAGTCTATAAATGTTTAAACAATAGCAAGCCAATGTTGTCCATTTTCAGCTTTGCAAAGGAGGACTATCTATGGAACACATTAGTCACAACTTTATTAAATGTACCTGGACTTGAAAACACAAATGTATTCAAAAGTTGAATTTATGGATTATATTTGAAACTTGGCTTATTTATTCTTTGTATTATAGGAGAATATTTGTATAGCGCTTATTCTGTAACGATTCGTTTTAGCGGCGTGAGAACAGTTCGATTTTGTTGCATCGATACACTCTTGGGTTTTTTCTTGGAATGTTCCGTCACACACGTGGATCCCAGCACATAGTGAGACTGTACAGGAGGTCGGAGTTGGCGGCTGTACGGCGGGAGATGGTCAGCCTCCTGGAGCGGAGCTCGGGGCTGGAGCGGGTGTCGCTGGAGGAGCGGCTCCAGGCCAGCCAGCTGCAGCTCCGCGAGGCCGGGCGCCAGGTCCTGGAACTGGCCGCCCGCAATCAACAGCTGCGGGCCCGGCTGACGTCCGATCTACCGCGGGGCGCCTCTCCCGACCTCCAGGTACCTTCTTTCTGCTTACCGGGCTTTACGGCATACTGAAATACACTTTCTTTTAACATCAAAATCATGTCGCTCAAAACTAAAAAAAAAAAAAAAAACACTTTAGCAAGCGTCATTTGTATTATGTGCGTATGTGTATTATGACTTTGAGACCTGGATTCTTAGAAAGACAAAAATGGTAATGCTACAGGCTTCCTGAAATGGGGTGATAGTGCCGAATGCTGAAAATACAATAGACTGACAGACCTCAAGATGTCCTCTAACGACCGAGGAGGGAGGGATGGCCTGCTGGAGACGGCTGAGAATCTTCGTGTTGAACATCTTGTCCGACATTTAGCTGAAGTTATTGCTGAAGAGCTGGCTGTGTGAAGGAATACCAGGATGGTTGAGAATGGAATTCTTGGGCAATTTCCTGAGAAGAGCATGTAATACCCTTTAAAAACCAGCCATAGAAAGGAAGCTCTGACAGGACAGGAAAATTGCCAGCCACCAACCTATGGTTGGCTAAGATAGACACCTTTAACTGCACTGCCCTTGGTGTCTGTCAGATGCGAAGTTTGTGCCGGCGACATTTGATATTTAATGACTGTGGAGAGATGACCCTGCTGATAAATTATCCCACTTGACTCACTGCCGTAGTTTTGCCCGGAGCAAACATCTTGGAAACTTGATATTTATAGAAGTCTCACTGCCATCAACAGGCATAGACAAGAATGTAATTTACTTTAATTAGTTTCATTATTATATTCCAGCTTGGTTCTTGTTGGCTTCCATACAGTTTGGTGTAAGACTTCTACAAGTGTTATGGTAGTAACAGAAATCATAAACACAAGATCTTATCAAAATTCGAAACTATTTTAAACGCGTAAGATTCTTTTTGAAATTAAACAATTTCTACTGCCCTTACCGCAATGGAAAAATTAATGGGAGGGTCTGGCTTAATTTTTCCATTGCAGTAAGGGCAGTAGGAATTGTTTAATTTCAAAAATAATCTTACGCGTTTAAAATAGTTTCGAATTTTGATAACAGATGGTGCGCTAGTGCATCATATTACAATATCTTATTTTCCGAGAATATACGGGAATGTGGTTTATATTTTAATACCCCCGCCCAGTAAACTCAGCCTGAGAAGACACTCAAGAGACCGAACACTCGGCCTGGATAGTTGGCACAGGTACTAGATGGTCTCGGACCACGTGCAACGATATAATAGGTTTTCACTTGAGAGACACACACGGCCCAGTATAAGACAGGTTTTCCAGTATTTCACCTCTCCTAGGGTTAGAAGACATCCCCTGTGGTACAATCTGTCTATGGTACAATCTGTCTATGGTACAATCTGTCTATGGTACAATCCGGCTGTGGTACAATCTGTCTGTGGTACAATCCATCTATGATACAAACCGGTAATGGTACAATCCGGCCGTGGTACTGCAGCAGGCTCTGGAGGTGCGGCAGCAGGAGGTAGCGCGGCTGCAGGACGAGACGGCCAGTTTGCGGCACCAGCTGCACCTAGCTCGGACAGTAAGTCTCCCGCCCAGCGCCGTGCCCAGCTAACGGCCTGTGCAGCATGCAGATAGTCTGGCTATCCATTGTCAGGAACTAGAAGAGACGCTGCACTCGCTCAGGGAAGAGGAGCTCTGCCATTTCGCCAGTCGACTAGAGGCCCTCATCGTCGCCACCTCCAGCTCTGGTGTGTACCCCACGTGCCCTCAACACCTAGCATCGACCTCACAACTTGGAATAGAAACTATTTGACGCGCGATTTTTTATTTATTTTACAAATAAGAAATTTTCTTATCGCAATTAGCAGACAGTAGGAAATCGTATTTTTGGAAGGAAAAAACACAAATCCCGCTAAATAATGAATAATCCTAAACTAATGAAATGGTTCGTTTAAAAATATTGGACTTTTATAGGTGGTCACTGAGGTTAGGTTTCTATTTCTAGGTCAGATTAATTGCGAGATATATATTGCATATACCCCCCTATATACATATACTCCCCTATATATATATTTAACATAAAGTTGCAGGAGGATGGTATACATACACTAAAAGTGGCACCTCTCCCTTCATGTTGTGTTATGCTGAGAATCGACCCATGCCACTTCAGTTTAAACACCTTTTTGAACAATTGACCGATTTCATAACTCTGCTCATAGGATGTTATGAAATCTAACCCCTGTACTGATGAGGGCCATAGTATGAAACCATGGTATATGGGTTGATTTTTGTCTGAATTTGCCAAAAACAGGTGTTGTGGCACATGCTTCATCACCACCATTGTGTATTGTACCGGGGTAATAAATTATATGCATTCTGTTTGAATGCATTTTTAAAGGAAGAGTTGCCACGTTTGGTAATATATATGCGAGAAAAAATATGCACCTTTTTCCCCTCTTTTCTTACTTTTTCCTTTTATATAATTTATAACAAATATAAAAGAAAAGGGAAAAAGTAAGAAAAATATTATAAAATGCCTTTTTTTTCATATTGTAGCATAGAAATCAAGCCTTGAAATATCCTAAGATGTAAAAGTATTTATTGATGATGTCACAGTGACGAGTCGACAATTATTAACAAGTCGGCAAAAATATCTACAGCTAGGGAATCTTAAGCAAGCAAGCAAAGAAATATTTTAAAGATGATTTCACAAATACAGAGTAATATATATTTTTATAATCTGTTGAATATTTTCATTGAATAATATTAAATTAAATAATAAAATATTTTTTCGCCACAATATATATATACAATAGCCATAGAGCCACGAACACTCCATTTTATGTACGAATACCTTTGTAGAATCAAAAATGTCTTAAACTCGTTCAAGCCAACAAGAGACAGGACAAAGCTGTGTCCACTGTAAGTGACCCCGTGTGGCAGCAGAGTCCCAGCCGGAGGTGACCAAGGATCCGTCACTTCTATCCTCGCCACCTTTCTGGATCAAGCCTTACTCCTGCAGCCATGGTAACTACATGCCTTTTTTTTTGCTTATCCCTGGTAGGCGACTGCTTTTACTGTAAGTGCACCACATGTCTATACATGTGAAAAGCAGTTCGACTTTGAACTTGAAAATGTGCCAGAGCCCTGGTGGCGTGATCGTAGCCAACCAATAGGAGGGCGCCATTCCAAAAAAAAAGCAAACGGTGACAGAGATGATAAATGATTAGGAGATGAAGAATGACGCTCATAACTGTATATAGAATTTTCCCACTTCTGTGTCCGTCAAGTAAAGCTGAATGTGTGTGTGCAGAAGTGCTGCCTCCCAGCTACCCTGGCGTGGGCACCTATACCGGATCAGCAGCTTGGAGGTCCACCCAGTAGTCACCCTTGTTGTTTTGTAATGTCAGTAAATATTGTTGTTGCCCCCCCTCACTCTTGTCTTTATGTCAGCACAATTTGGATAACACAAGGTAATAACACCAATATACAGTCTACTCTCGTTACAACGCCACCATCCGGATTTTGCAAAAAAACGGCGTAAGGCGAGGGTGGCGTTGTATCGAACACGTTTAAAATGTGAAATTGAAAGATACAATAAATTATTTATAACAATTACTAAAAACAACTTATACCCTAAGTCAATATATATAGAATGCCGGCATTAATTAATTAATATGACAAATTGGAATAATTAATTTATAATTTATTCATAAAAAAGTAATTACATTTTCTTGAAGAAGTCTGTGATCACAACTTGTGTTTTCTCTCCCTCGCTTATGGCATAGACACGGCGTAACAAATCCGCATATAGATTGACGTCGTCAGATGTTGCTCTCTTGGAGTGCTCAAGAAACAACAAAACTGTCTCAGCAGCTGTTCAGGCTTCCCTTAACGATGGTAGGCGGTGGGTCACTGTTGCATCATCATCCTCGCCAAGTTCTTCTTTCGCTGTAACATTGGACACCAGAAAATTGTCATCTGTTAGCTTCATTTGCGCCTCCTGGGAATCATCAACCAGTTGAAACTCTCTTTCAGTCATCAAATTCTCTGGTGTAATAGCGAAGATGTCGCGAATGCGATCGAGCAGATTTCCATAATTAAGAGGCTCAACTGCAGCAGTAGAAGTGAAGCGAATAATGCCTGTGTGATTCCAGCAGTTGCTGATGGAATCAGGACTCACAGAATCCCAAGCCATTTTACAATAGCGCACAGCGTAATCCAGATGTAATTCTGTGGGTAGATGGGCATCCGCCAATTCCACCATTTTCTGGAGGTGAAGCTTGCGATATTGAGCCTTGAAACTTTTGATGATGCCACTATCCAGTGGTTGCAGACTGGCAGTCATATTTGGTGGAAGGAAGTGTATCTTTATGTTGCTGAGACCATCATTAGGGACGCAGTGAGACGTTATCTAACAACAGTAGGATACGACGTCCTTCAGAGAAAAGCTGCTTGTTGAACTTCGTAGCCATTCTTGAAAGATGCTAGAGGTCATCCATGCTTTGCTGTTAGATGTGTAAGTGCAGTAGAAGCATCGAGGCTTTGCTGATTTTCCAATAATCAGCAATCGACACTTGTCTGTTCCAGTAGAGTTGCAGCACAGTAGAAAAGTGATTCGTTGCTTCATCCTTTTGACACCACAGCAGTTTTCATCTTTGTGAGCAAGTGTTCGGTCAGGAATGAGCTGAAAAAATAATCCTGTTTCGTCTGCATTGTATATGCTAGCTGGATCATATCCGGAGTTCGCCAGAATACTGTTCAAATTTGTAAGATGTTCATCAATGATAGCTGGAGAAATCGATGCGCCTTCCTCACAGAGCCGTCGTTGCGAAATATGGAATCTCCCTTTAAATCGCTGCAGCCATCCACTGCTGTACGCAAAATTTTCTGGTACGTCCAAATGCTCGCCAAGTTTTTTTGCCTTTTCTCTTAAGAGATCATCAGTAATAATAATATTATTGGCACGCTTTTGGCTAAACCAGTTGAAGAGAGCGTCTTCCAAGTCACTAAATTTTCCGACTCTTCGTCTCTTTGAAGAACCAACAGTATAATTTTCCCACTTCTCAGCCCGAGTGAGAATATCACGGACAGTTGTTCGTGGAAGTGAGAAACGCTTTCCAATCTCATTCTTCGACATCGTTGGGTTATTTCTTGCCAACTGGCATATCTCCTTCTTCTTTTCAATGGTGATCGACTCATGTTTACACTTTTGGGAACTCATGATACGACAATAAAGTTGTTGTGTTGACGTTAGCAAAGGATGAAGCGACTGTGTATGTCCCAGGAACAAGCAGGAAAAGGATCTTCTGGCTGTTCACACAATCTGTTATCTGTTGTGTCAACAGCAAACAAAGTCCGGCGCCGTTGGTGTAAAAAATAATGCAGACAGGAAAGGGGGAGCGGGGGGGGGGGGGGGGTGAGGGACGTTTTGAGCGGCGCGATAACGAGTGGTTTTTGCTACTTGGGATACGAAAAATCAGCGGCGGAAGGCGAACAGCGAGGGAGTGGCGTTATATCGAGAAAAATACATTGATGTCGATTGGGACAAAACGAAAAAGCGGCGTAAGGCGAGGGTGGCGTTATATCGAGTGGCGTTATAATGAGAGTAGACTGTATATCATATGTGTCTTGTCCATGGAGCAGATCAGTCCGTGCACCCAGATCACAATACCGGCCAACTGAGGTGGAATAGGGGATGCCATTTCCCTGCTAGTCAGCCACATTTCCCTGTAGGCCTTCACAGTTACCGTAGCGGCTCACGAAGTCCCCACCGTAAATATATATCACAGTAACAGAGGTTTTGCCATAATCAGACAAAAAATTGAAGGTTTTTCTACTGTCAAAATGGCTGAAGAGATGAAGCTATGAGCATGTGATGGATATTTTCAGGGATTTCTACCTCCATGGGGCCAGGAGAAAGAAACATGAAAATTAGCCTATTATATTTTGGAACATAAATTGTTGACGGGAAGTTTTTTTTTAGTTCCTGATGTTTCAGTGAATGATTCAGGAGACAAATTCCCTTGAGGAGAGTGAAACATTGGAAATTTTATAAATAGGTTGATGTATCATTCACCATGTTTTGTTAAACCAGATATCAGCCAAATTGTTTCCAATGCACAGACACCAAGCTAGAGCCAACACACCCTGGTACTCTATATATGATCTCATGGAATGGGGTGCAGCTTTCGTTGATTATGGCATCATGATCTAGGCACTTTGGTGGAAGTCTGACTTTGCCTGTAATTTGAGTCCGTTTCTAACATGGAAGCCTTTGCTGCAGACTCTGAGTACAAGGTCCCACATGAGCACAGCTGGTACAGTAGAGAACTTACAGTAAAAGCAGTCGCCTACTTCTACCCACCATGATTATCATGGCCTGTACCACGTGTTGTTGTTGTTGTTGTTTTTTATCCCCTTGTGTAAAGATTACACGAATTCCATGAGTTCATGCTCCTCGAGCTGTTTTATGATGAGCAGCGGCCTCTCCCAAAGGTCCTGTTTAGTGCATCTAATGCAAGCCAAAATGTGTTCTGGAGCTGCAGGTACCAAACTACATTTTGGGCAAGTGGGATAAATTTTGTTATTATTTTCTATCTTCAATGGCTTGAGATGGCCTGTTCTAAATCTTGTTAGTGTTGTTTGATGCTGTCTATTTCTGATGTTCAGAGCTCCTCCTGGGTTCACTCCACTGTACCAACTGTGCTTAGGTGGGATCCTCCAGTTCTTTTTTATTTTTGTTTTGGCTATTGTTTCTATTTCTTTAAAAGTAAGTTTATTTTTCTGTGGCAAGAGTTCTTTTGTGCCTTTTTTCGCTAGCACATCAGCAGCTTCATTGCCTTCAATGCCAAACGTGTGAGGGTATCCATTGAAGGTGAATTTTTGAGGTTTTTGAGAGTTTTTGGAGATAACCAATTATGTTCCTGCTTACTTTGTCTCTGAGTTCCCCTGTGTGACTCAAGTGTTGTATGGCACTTCTACTATCAGTAAGAATCCAGATATCTTGATAATTAGTATTTCTGATGGATTTTAAGGCTTCATAGATGGCTATAAGTTCTGATCTGAAGACTGAGCAAAAATCTGGGTTTCTTCTGTTCATTTTCTCAATGCCATTTGTGGTTTTGATGAGACAGCCACTGCCAGTGTGTCCTAGCTCGTCTCTGCTACCATCGGTATAGATAGTTATTGCATTTTTAGGAATGTTATTAATTATTTCTAATGATAATTGTTTTAAGTATTCTGGATTTTGGTATTGTTTGTTGGTGGGTTCATTTAAAGTGGCATTAAAAATAACATTTTGCAGTGGTTTGCATGGAGAAATTTTTTCTGCTAAATAATTTTTTTCCACTTTATATTTTAAAAATTCATTTCTTTTGGCCAGGTGTAGAGGGCCTTCTTTTTTGAGTCTTGAATTGGATTCCCAATTAAGTATGTACTTGGAAGTTCTGTGTTTGTTTCCATAACTCTTGATTTTGTTTATATATTTTGGCAGATTGTAGCTTCTTCTATCCTTTAAGGGCATAATGTCTGCCTCGTAAAGTACAATATCATTAGGGCAGGTATTTCGAAGACCTGTAATAATTCTAGCTGCACTTAGTTGTATCCTTTCCAGTGATTTTTGATTTGTTTCAGATGCTGTACCATAGATTTGATATCCATATTCCAGGATAGGTCTAATTAGAGATGTGTAAGTTAATTTTAGTGTGGTTGCATCGGCTCCCCACTCTCTTCCTGAAATATATTTCAGGATTTTTAGTCGGTCTCTTCCTTTTCTAATAACTTCTTCAATATGTTTACTGGAGTTAATTTCTGGATCCAGGGTGTAGCCAAGATATTTAGGATGTTTATTATATTGCAATGGAAGGCTGGTTAAACCGTTTGGTTTTCGACCACTAGGACCCGGGTTCGATTCCCGCATTGGACACTTTTTTCTGTTTAAAAAAAAAAAAAAAAAATGCTCCAATGGCCCCCGATTCTTGCAAAAGTCCAACCCCACCAGTGAGTGCAAGTAACCAAACGGGGCTCTGGCATTTGTAAGTGCAAAGTCGAACTGCTTTTCACATGTGTAGACATGTGGTGCGCTTACTGTAAAAAGCAGTCGCTAACTACCCACCATGATTATCATGGCCTGTACCACGTGTACTTGGGATAAGCAAAAAAAAATTATATTGCAATTGTTGTTCTTTCAGAATAATTTTTGGTCTTATTTTGTATAGTTTCTTATCGGTAGTAAAAAGACAGGTTTCAGATTTTTGGGGGTTAAATTCTAATTTATGTTTATTAGCAAATTTTTCTAGGTGGAAAAGAGTCTTGTTCAAATCTCTTTCAGCTTTTTTCCAGTTAGTATTGCTGCTCCATAGCATAAAATACCACGTGTACTAGGGATAAGCAAAAAAAAACTGTAGAGAAGCTCCAAACCTCAAACAGCACCAAACAACACTAACAAGATTAGAACAGGCCATTTCAAGCCATTGAAGATAGAAAATGAACAAAATCTACCCCACTTGTCCAAAATGTAGCTTGGCACCTGCAGCTCCAGAACACATTTTGGCTTGTATTAGATGTACTAAACAGGACCTTTGGGAGAGGCCGCTGCTTATCATTAAACACCTGGAGGAGCATGGAATTTGTGTAATCTTTACCAAGGGGATAAGAAACAACAGGTTAAACTTGGTGCGTTTAAAGAATCCATTATTTATTGTTTCGTAGGGAGGCAGGCCACACAAGTGAGAGAAACTGACTAAGCTAGTGCCAGCACTCTACCAACCCTGGTTTGTTTGTCCCTCAGGGTGCCATCTACATGGGAGGTTATATTTATCTGTTTGGGCAGCAACTGCTAAATACCAACTTCTGGAGAACTCTTCCCTGGATGGCTTAGTTTACTTCACTTGGGATTACAACTGTTGTTTCTTATCCCCTTGTGTAAAGTTTACACAAATTCCAATGGAATGGGGTACAGCTTTTGTTGATCATGGAATCATGATCCAGGCACACTTTGGTGAAAGTCTGACTTTGCCTGTAGTTTGAGGCTGTTCCTAACATGGAAGCCTTTACTACCAACTCTAACAGGAGTACAGACACAGTATCCCTGGAGTGGGACCATTGCTGAGGTCTATCAACAGGGTCAGTTTTGAAGTCAGGATTTTTAAAGAGGTCTTTCTCCTCTTCTAACAATGCTGCTGTTGGTCCGCGATTGCTTATTCATCAGAGTTATTCTGCTTGTTTCACAGCTGGCCTTCATATCTGAAGGTCTTTCTCCTATCTGCCACCTGGGGATATGCCTTGTAACAGTCAGCTTTGCCGAGGGGAAATTAGAACTACAAGGTAATAAGACCAAATACAAATAAATAAATATAATGTGACATTTTGGTAACATCATTGTTACCATTTCTAATTATAATAATAATATTTTTGGATTTTTCTTATAGAAAACTATTCTCTTCTTATCTGGTTACACACTTGATAACAGTATTAATTAATGATAAGGCACAATTTGGATTATAGATTATATATAGTCACGACTAGGGCCTCCAATCCCGGGATCCCGTTTCCCGGGATCCCGGAGCCAAATAATGTTCCCGAAATCCCGGGATACTGCTCGAAAAATCCCGGGATTACTGGTTTGTGCATGAAAACCAGCGCAAAAATATATTTTTCTTATCTAGCATTTTGGTAATCAAACAGGTGATGAGATAGCACACTTTTGACGTTTTATTTATACAGCTGCATTTCGGGTCTTTTTTTTTTTTTCTGAGAGATTTGAAACTATTTTGTTTGCATGCAAATAGTGGCTTCTTAGATAGTAGCGGCATCCCTTTATTTTTGTGGCGGACCTGCGTGTAACATGGACCCGCCACTAACCTCTTATCTGGGCTCCAAATTGTTTTATAAGTTTTTTTTTCAATCTATGTTTATACTCTCCATCCTGTACTCTGTATGCATGGGCCATCATGAACGCACTGCTCTGCTGTTCATTTTGTGAAACCCTCGCTAGCTTTTTTGTCATTTAATTTAAATTAAATTTATTTAATGTCATTTCATTAAATGCTTCGTCACTATCAAGCATCAGCCTGAAGTAGTTTTCAACTTATACGAACATAAAACAAAGTCTCTAAAACAATATTATCGGACCTTGTTATTTCTCAATAGAAAACGCGTCGGACATTTTTGGTAAGCTTATCACTTCTTGATTGTGATGGCGAAGTTTATTCCTTTTAAATCAGAAGGAATCTGGTGCTATTACCTACGAGACGGATCTGGCCAAAATGCACAGTGTATAGCGTGCAAAAGAATTTTGAAATGCGTCGGTGGGTCTACAAAAGGGCTGCATGTACACCAATTACAATTACAAGTAATTTTAATCACAATTGCTATCATTATATATAGAATTACGAGTAATTATGTTTACATTCTAATGCAATTAATTTTTTTGCAAATAATACATTGCAAAGTAATCGTAATTACAAGGTAATGTATTACTTTGAATGGATTACTGCCCAACACTGCATTAAGAGATGTGGTCTAAGAGTTCCAAGAACAGTAATTTTTTTCCAGATGTGTGTCCAGTAATTGACAGATAATTTCAAACTGTAACCCAAAAGCAATGATTTAATTAATAAGCAGGCGCAAAATATATAGCTTCCAGGTTGTTTTCATCGAAGTAAGTGCCACGTCATTGGCACTATATAAAAGAAAAAAATATAACGAACGAAACGATATACCTCTTGGCGTAGAAAGACGAAAATGTTTTTCAATCCCGGGATCCTGGGATTGAGAAAAAAGCAATCCCGAATCCCGGGATTGAAAATATGCACCGGGATTGGAAGCCCTAGTCACGACCGTCTTTCCTCCTCAATTCCTCATGTCACGGATGCGCGCGCATCATCATTATGATCATTATCTAATGATAATAATATTTTTTTTTTTTATTATTATTATTATTAATATATATATAGTCATGACCGTCTTTCCTCAATTCCTCATGTCACGGATGCGCGCGCATCATCATTATGATCATTATAATTATCTAATGATAATAATAATAATTATTATTATTATATTATTATTTTATTATCAACATATATAGTCACGACCGTCTTTCCTCAATCAATCAATTCCTCATGTCACGGATGCGCGCGCATCATCATTATGATCATTATTTAATGATAATAATAATTATTATTATTATTATATTATTATTATTATTTTATTATTATCAACATATATAGTCACGACCGTCTTTCCTCAATTCCTCATGTCACGGATGCGCGCGCATCATCATTATGATCATTATCATTATCTAATGATAATAATTATAATAATAATTATTATTTTATTATTATCAACATATATAGTCACGGCCGTCTTTCCTCAATTCCTCATGTCACGGATGCGCGCGCATCATCATTATGATCATTATCTTCTATAGAAGCTTCTATCTTTATAATTATGTATATTTACAAAAAGTCAATTCGCTCGTGCCTCTAGCGGTGAAAATGAGGGGTAATACCAGCTGACCTAATGTACATGTAAAGTTTGGAACGGGACGTTTCACAAGAGTGACATCCACGGCTCCAATTTATAATTGTAACAAATAGTATTTGAATAAAAACATTCAATTGGGTAAAACACGGGCGTTGCCCGGGCCATTCGTCTAGTCAACATATATAGTCACGACCGTCTTTCCTCAATTCCTCATGTCACGGATGCGCGCGCATCATTTATTATTAACTAGCGGACGTACCCGGCTTCGCCCGGGTTTTACCCGAGTAAAGGTTTTTCTAACGAATCTCTCGATAAAGTGAACATTTTTTTCCCGGTCCCTTGAAAAATACTCGATAAGTTGAATAAAATCAATATTAATTGGTTCCCTCGGTAATTGGAAGTTAAAGGAATAGTATCTTGCCTTGGAATTGTATCATTATTCTTGTATGGATGTACCCGGCTTCGCCCGGGTTTTACCCGAGTAAAGGTTTGTTTAACGAATCTCTCGATAAAGTGAACATTTTTTCCCGGTCCCTTGAAAAATACTTGATAAGTTGAATAAAATCAATATTAATTGGTTCCCTCGGTAATTTGAAGTTAAAGGAATAGTATCTCGCCTTTGAATTGTATCAGTATTCTTGTCTCAAATAAATTGCCGTGTCATCCTGAATTTTGTCTTTCCTAATTTTCTACATTACAAAATCATCGTATCATCATGATAATATTTAGAGCAGATTGTTGAATTATAACAGATAAATTATAATATTTATCTTGATTATTTCTAGGCGAAAAGTTATTTCAAAAATTTTATTTGCTAGAAACCTTCCCAGTACTATACTAAATAACTTCCCAAAGTTTCATGGCGTTCCAATGAGTGGTTTGGTCAGGCATAAAGGACACACACACGCACATACATTCATTTTTATATATATAGATATATATAGTCACGACTGTCTTTCCTCAATTCCTCATCGGCCGCTGTCACGGATGCGCGCGCACAGGGAGGTCACGGGCTCGCCGGCAGCCAACGGGCGCGCGTTGCCGGCATTACGTCATCAACATATATAGTCACGACCGTCTTTCCTCCTCAATTCCTCATGTCACGGATGCGCGCGCATCTTCATTATGATCATTATCTAATGATAATAATAATAATTATTATTATTATATTATTATTATTATCAACATATATAGTCACGACCGTCTTTCCTCAATTCCTCATGTCACGGATGCGCGCGCATCATCATTATGATCATTATCATTATCTAATGATAATAATAATAATTATTATATTATTATTATTATTTTATTATTAATATACTAGACGAATGGCCCGGGCAACGCCCGGGTTTTACCCGAGTGCGTATATGTCATAATCTGTATATAATTGTATGCCCCCCGACCCACTATACATGTACAATGTATGATTTTCAAAGATTTAATAAAGAATAAGGTAACTGGAGGAAAGAAAGTAACAAAAAGACATAGGAGGTAGATCTAGAAGAGAACATAATTATTAATAACGTCACAGTTAACCTTCTGACCCCGGAAACCCTGCGAGCTAAGTTTAAACCAATATTTCCGGACAAGACAGGACGTATCTGGTGACCAGAAGTTATAAAAGTTTGAGAGACGCCCAATTTCCGGAACAAGACCGGACGTATTTGATACCGCGGAAGTAAAATAGAGTCGAACTAACACGATACTTCCTGACCCAGGCCGGGCGTATCTTCCATCAAAGCAGCCGCCGGTCCAATTAGGAAGCAACCACTAAGTAGGTCAACCAATAGGAAAACGGGCACGTCCCATCCTTCGACCAATGGGAAGGAAGACAACTCGTGGTGTTAAATCGAAAGGCAAGAATAGTCAGTTGTGATTTGGCTTCCAACAAGGTGACATCTGCTCTGGACCTCTCTCCCTCTGCTCATCCCGCAGCTAAGTACAATCACCGCCATGTGATCAGATAATTAACAATCAAAACTCGCTCCGCCTTCTCAAGCTTTCTTTCCTCCAACCCAGTTGCCTTTTATTTTCAAACCCCATCACGTGTCCTGATTATTCCTAACTGTATGCTTCACTTGCCACTCAACGACTGCGTTTCAACCAATCCTCACCATTCAAATCAAACTACAAGAAATTCCGCAACGATATTGTCACAGAACGGTTAAGTCGACAGGATTCTACAACAGTGTAATACATCAAATATTGCAGTGTAATAACTTTGCATATATTACACAGAGTCGACAGGATAAAGATATTATGGAGCTTAATCAGGATCCCATAGGCGTAAAAACGGACAACCCTACGAAAGAAAGAGGGAAGAAACTGGCAACGAGCGAAGCGACAAAACACACCCTGGCGACAATAATTTTGCAGCTGACCGCCGCACTTCAAGGAGCAAGGTCCACTCAACTACAAACGACGTTCCGTAGCGCCACCCCCGGAGCAGCCCACACCCCCCGCCGACCGAAAGGCGAGATGAGCGCGGCAGCCGACGCACGTGCCACCACCCCAGGCAAGTGTCACCGAGACCGGACACCGACCACCGAGGAGTCATCCACCGCCATGCCGTACCCGTATCACAGCACACCCCGACGCCCAGGTGCATGGAATGCACCTCTTCCGCCGTCCAACTGCAAGTTCTGCGGCGCGAGGCACTGGCACAGCGAATGCCGACATCGACCAGTCCCGACGGCCCACGAAAAGGTGCGGACGGTGCAAGCAGTCCCAAAATCACCAGTCCCGAGTCCACAACAACCAAGTCAAGCCAGAGACACCCCAGCCGAGCAGACTTTTCGAGACTAAGGTAGGCACCCCCCCTATGGCGTCAAGAATTGACTTTGAACTCTTATCTAACCCTACCTACCCCTTAAACCATGTATCTAAACATGTACCAAATGAATGCAAGCACGGGCTAGACCAAAACCTGTCC
The DNA here is from genome assembly GCA_030710605.1 of Cordylochernes scorpioides. Classification (NCBI taxonomy): domain Eukaryota; kingdom Metazoa; phylum Arthropoda; class Arachnida; order Pseudoscorpiones; family Chernetidae; genus Cordylochernes; species Cordylochernes scorpioides. The sequence goes on along the minus strand of CP092871.1, from coordinate 3,444,050 downwards.
CAAAGGACTCGTACAGCACACAAAGCTTTCACACATGGAAACCCTTGCCTGCATTCATTGCCCAAACCTCAAATATTTACATGCCACCATTCTAATCTCACACCACGCAACTTTTCATGCCCACCACATATAAAGCCACCACGACTTCAACCTACAATTCCAATAATGCCCAAAAAAGTGTCCGTACACCGACACAGCTCACCCACTTACCACGCAAATGTACCTCACAACATACACGCACCCATACGTCACCACGCGACAAACACGCACAACCCGCACAACAAATGCAACACGCGCGCCAAAAGACAACAACAACAAACAAGCGCATGCACAACCGTTAAGAATAATACAATCATCCCGTCTACACAAAACATAGAAAAAATTCACGCCACCAAACAACCACACAATCGAAAAACATTGCGATCTTTCCTAAAAGCTGTGAACGCCTATAAAGAGTTCATTCCGGACCACGCCCGCTTGCGGACGCCACTTGTCAACCTTCTAAAAAAGGATGTCGTGTGGGTCTGGAGTGACGAATGCCAGAAAGCGTTCACTAACCTGAAAGAAAGCCTTACCACACACCCCACATTATACCTTTACCAAGAAGGTCTGCCATGCCAGGTGTACTGTAACACCTCAACATTCGGCATTGCAGGCATTCTTAAACAAGTCTACCCTGATGGGAAGACATACCCAGTTCAACATTTCAGCCGCTCTCTGCGTGGTCACGAGCGAAATTATTCAGACTTGGAACTACAATGCCTAGCCATTGTGGAAAGTGTGGATAACTTCCGCGCCTGTCTAATGGGCAGAAAGTTTACAATATTTTCTGATCATCCTGCATTGCAGTGGTTGAAAGAGATCAAAGCCCCGTCAGGCAGATTGTTTCGATGGAGGTTAAGACTGTCAAGATACGAATATGAGGTCCGTAGCATAAATGGAGTACAACAATATGAAACGGGCGTTGTAACTCGTATCCCATTTTGTGGCTTTCTAGATGCGCCACTCATACAGAGCCAACAGTCTTCTCCACCGGGAAAATCTCGCGTGACTATGGATCACAATAAACTGCGCACCGTCTCCCGAAAAGGAGTACTTAAAACTATAGTCCCAAGTTCACTTACAACCAGACTTCTTAAGTCCGTACACACACAACACCACCACCCAAACATCTCCAAGATGACGAGACTCATCTCGTCACAATATTATTGGCAGAACATGACACAAGACATCGCAAAACAGGTAAAAACCTGCCCCACCTGCCGATTCGCTAGAAGAATCGATGAATACAACCAACCTTCACGTAAAAATACCGACACAGGCCCCAAAGCAAAACAGAATTCGTACATAAAGCACAGCGTACACACAACACAAACAATGCCAAAATTACACCACCCACGTCAGAACGATCACACAGCTCAACCTAAATCAATTACCACCGACATATCGCTAATAAAACCATTAACGATCAAACAGGAGAACTGCGAACCTACCAATCATTTAAATTCTACAATTAATAAGGTTCGAACAAATGTTTCAGAGTCCCCATTTACAAAATTATGGGAGAACATGGGGCAATACCCTATCTTTCATCTGATTTTCATCCTTTGTGTGTTAGTTCTACCATACAAATGTATCCCAATTTTATTCATTAATTACTTGTTTATCTATACCATGCCCGCTCATAAAATCTTCGAACTACAAGAGGCAGTTTTTAATTTTGGACAAACATTAGGAAACATCTTTGCAGAAAATCTAAATAGATTCCGAGGAGATAGAAGTAACTGAAAGATGACCAACCAATGTCGGAGAAGTCACACTCCAAAAACAAGATGCAAGTCGCACTCAAAATAAATTAGACGGCAGGAAGTGAGAATTTTGAGACACCGCGACAGGAAGTGTAGTCCGCGGCGATAAATTCGGCCTATGCAAACAAAGGGGAGCGCCTCGTCCGATCTCCAATTTCATTCCCTCTCTTTTGCCCGACACACCCCACTTCCGTATCTCTAATTACAATGAGAAGGTCCCCTATTGAGGTCAACTGGGAACCTCTCTATGCCACCGATTTTGGATTCCAGTTCGAGTCTACATATCGATTTTTACCATCCAATTCCACATCCACAAGACGACACATAAACATTCTAAATGAGTTCACATCCCTATTATAAGTAATCAATTACTTTACAGACTTCTAACATTTTCCACAACACACACAAAGACAAAAAATTTATAGGGCATAATTGAGCAATTAAAAAATTTTATAGGGCATGTAGATACAAAAGGGTCCAAACCAATACACCTTATTTTTCATATTAATCATTTTCATTATTTTCTCTCAATTAAAATGTAAATATATAATCAATTTATCAATTTATTCAACTTATTATCACTTTTAATCATTAATTATCATTTTTTTTACCAATTAGTTTATATTATCATAATTTCAAATCAACGAGAACTCATTGGTTTTCTTTTAAAATTGGATATTATATTTTATTTTGATTTACAAAAACATCCTTTTTTTTCTATTTCTTTTTTCCACCATGCAACAAAACATTTTTTTTTTCCACCATGCATCAAAGCATTTTTTTTTCTCAACATGCAACCAAGCACTCACTTTGATTTCTTCCAACTTTTTATTTTTATTTTTTGATTTCTCAAAAGACCTAATAAAATTCCCTCGATTTCCATTCCCAATTTCGAGCGAGAATATGGTTAGGCATTTTTCCTTTTTTTTTTCACCATGCATCAAGCATTCACTTTGATTTCTTCCAACTTTTATTTTTATTTTTATTTTTGATTTCTCAAAAGACCTTATGAAATTTCCTCGATTTCTTTTCTCAAAATTCGAGCAAAAATTAGTTAGGCATTTTTCTTTTTTTTTTTTCACCATGCAACGAAGCATTTTTTTTTTTCAACATGCAACCAAGCATTTACTTTGATTTCTTCCAACTTTTCATTTTTATTTTTGATTTCTCAAAAGCCCTAATAGAACTCCCTCGTTATTATCTCCAATTTCGAGTAGAAATTAGTTAGGCGCATTTTCCTTTCTTTTTAATCCACTATGTACCATAGCATTCATTTTGATTTCTTACAATTAAAAAATTTTTGATTTCTATTAATTATACTCAACCTATATCATCAACACCATTCTATTTTATCTCTTATATCACCACCAATGCTTGTATATAGACTCAATACCCACAACTAATTTTCCCACAAAATTATTTTTCACCTTACAGAATTCTCTCAGGCTAACCCCTTCTTGAATTCTTCACATGTAGGGGGCGCATCTGTCATAATCTGTATATAATTGTATGCCCCCCGACCCACTATACATGTACAATGTATGATTTTCAAAGATTTAATAAAGAATAAGGTAACTGGAGGAAAGAAAGTAACAAAAAGACATAGGAGGTAGATCTAGAAGAGAACATAATTATTAATAACGTCACAGTTAACCTTCTGACCCCGGAAACCCTGCGAGCTAAGTTTAAACCAATATTTCCGGACAAGACAGGACGTATCTGGTGACCAGAAGTTATAAAAGTTTGAGAGACGCCCAATTTCCGGAACAAGACCGGACGTATTTGATACCGCGGAAGTAAAATAGAGTCGAACTAACACGATACTTCCTGACCCAGGCCGGGCGTATCTTCCATCAAAGCAGCCGCCGGTCCAATTAGGAAGCAACCACTAAGTAGGTCAACCAATAGGAAAACAGGCACGTCCCATCCTTCGACCAATGGGAAGGAAGACAACTCGTGGTGTTAAATCGAAAGGCAAGAATAGTCAGTTGTGATTTGGCTTCCAACAAGGTGACATCTGCTCTGGACCTCTCTCCCTCTGCTCATCCCGCAGCTAAGTACAATCACCGCCATGTGATCAGATAATTAACAATCAAAACTCGCTCCGCCTTCTCAAGCTTTCTTTCCTCCAACCCAGTTGCCTTTTATTTTCAAACCCCATCACGTGTCCTGATTATTCCTAACTGTATGCTTCACTTGCCACTCAACGACTGCGTTTCAACCAATCCTCACCATTCAAATCAAACTACAAGAAATTCCGCAACGATATTGTCACAGAACGGTTAAGTCGACAGGATTCTACAACAGTGTAATACATCAAATATTGCAGTGTAATAACTTTGCATATATTACATATATATTTTAAAAACGTTTTAATTCAAATACTATTCGTTACAATTATAAATTGGCGCCATGGATGTCACTCTTGTGAAACGTCCCGCCCCAAACTGTGTGTTTTTAAAATGTTTTAATTAAAATATTATTCGTTACAATTATAAATTGGCGCCGTGGATGTCTCTCTTGTGAAACGTCCCGCCCCAAACTGTGTGTGTCTTGAAAATATAAAAATAAAAATGTGAATTTTCATAAAGATTTCATCATGTCAATATATTTTTTTTTTGCATTTCACCTACTAAATCGATAGAGATAATTACATTTGCAACATGAACTTAGGTATATTGACTAAATAGAAAACTGCATAGTAATAAAGATCATTTTTTAAAGGCACCATATCGTTTTTTTTTTTCAATAAAATCTAAACAAAAATTAACGATAAATAACGATAATTGCCTTAAAAAAAAGAAACATTCGCGATGATTTTGTCTTGCATTCGTTTATACAATTATTATATACGAATGACCCGGGCAACGCCCGGGTTTAACCCGATTAAATGCTTTTATTCAAATACTATTCGTTACAATTAAAAATTGGCGCCGTGGATGTCATTCTTGTATAATATATAAATGAGTTTTAAAAATTGTAAAAAAAAAAAAATGCATTGGCCGGGAATCGAACCCGGGCCGCCCGCGTGGCAGGCGAGCATTCTACCACTGAACCACCGATGGTTATGAAAAATCCCAACCGTGAGCTTCAGACAAACAAACAGACAAACAGAATAAGGCAAATATATAAGTAGATATAGTCACGACCGTCTTTCCTCAATTCCTCATCGGCCGCTGTCACGGATGCGCGCGCACAGGGAGGTCACGTTCTCGCCGGCAGCCAACGGGCGCGCGCCGCCGGCATTACGTCATAGATTATAAACACAAGGTAATAAGGCCAAATAAAAAAATAGTGCGTGATAAGGCACAATTTGGATAATCTACTTATATAATTGCCTTATTCTGTCTGTGTGAAGTTCACGGATAGATTTTGGTCAGAATGGATAAAATAAAAAAAGTGTCAAGGGATGGGAATCGAACCCACGACCTTCCGCTTACCAGGCAGATGCCATGACCACTAGGCTACCCTGGACATATTTTTCCGTTCACATTTTTATTTTTATATTTTCAAGACACACACAGTTTGGGGCGGGACGTTTCACAAGAGAGACATCCACGGCGCCAATTTATAATTGTAACGAATAGTATTTTAATTAAAACATTTTTAAAATATATACGCACTCGGGTAACATTCCCCATTCGAATCGACGAATTCGAATTCGTGACTATTCGTTACCCCATTCGTCTAGTAGATTATAAACACAAGGTAACAAGACCAAATCTAATGATAAGGTACAAATTGGATTATAGATTATAAACACAAGGTAATAAGACCAAATCCAAATAAATAGTGTGTGATGTTTCGGTAACAGCGTTGTTACCATCTTCAGACAAAAGTACTGAATGAGAAATTCTACCACATTTTTGTCTGAAGATGGTAACAACACTGTTACCAAAACATCACACACTATTTATTTGGATTTGGTCTTATTACCTTGAATATTAATTAAGAACATGCTGTGATATTTTTTTTATCATTTAGTCTTTTGTCTGAGGATAGTAACAACACTGTTGCCGAAATGTCACACACTATTTATTTATTTGGATTTGGTCTTATTGCCTTGTAGTTCTAATCTATAATCCAAATTGTGCCTTATCATCACTTGGGGTTTCATGTCATTGGAATAACTATGGTGTTTGGCCACTTATGGGGTTATAAACTAGTTGTGTGCTCAAGGTAATAAGACCAAATAAATAGTGTGTGACATTTCAGTAACAGCGTTGTTACCATCATCGGATAAAAGTACTGAACCTTATCAAGTTGTGTGCTGTTATAACAAGGTTATATTGGATTCTCCTAATAAAAATATCTCCCCCATACCAGTCTATTTGTTAAAAAGGTAAACTAGGCTGAAATGCTGCAGACCAATACTGGTCGAATGGTTCAGTGTGATTTAACTGGTCCCTCTGATCCTTGCCCAAGTCCACAGTGGGTGGGTAGCCAAACACAGTACCTGTGATGTACATGAAATAAAATTTGTTTTTAAACAACAAAAAAATAAATAAAAGGCTAGGTGAAATACATGTCTCAAGTATTTCCAAGAATTCCTAAGTCTCCTTTTCTTTCCATGCACCACCTAGGTAATAAATGGATCCTGTAGCACTCATCATAGAAAAGCTATATTTCACATGCACTATGAGATTGCCTAAAAATAAGAAACCTACCTCTCCTGTCAAAATAGACACAAAAACTAGCAGACTGGTTGGTGACAAAGCCACTAGAGGACAACCAGCTATATCTTGGCCATAGAATTGGTTTACATTTTACCAGCTAAATATCTCTTTGGGGGATTTCATGAATCTCCTGTAGGTATTTCATGGAATCAATGCCTATCCTGAACTGGTGAGGGCTGTAGGCTTTGCCAAGACTGTCAACTAGTTTGTTTTTTTTACTTATCCCTAGTACACGTGGTACAGGCCATGATAATCATGGTGGGTAGTTAGCGACTGCTTTTACTGTAAGCGCAACATATGTCTACACATGTGAAAAGCCGTTCGACTTTGCACTTACAAATATGCCAGAGCCCCGTTTGGTTACTTGCACTCGCTGGTGAGGTTGGACTTTTGCAAGAATTGGGGGCAATTGGAGCATTCTTTTTTAAACAGAAAAAAGTGTCCAATGCGGGAATTGAACCCGGGTCGTAGTGGTCGAAAACCAAATGGTTTAACCAGCCTTCCACCGACCCCCCTAGTTTACTAGTCAACTAGTTTTAGTAATGGCCAATAGACAGCACACAGTTCTTGGATCTATTTTGACCTGAGAGGTAGCCTTAGATCACAGTATCCTCCAGGGATTCTTCTATAGAACAAGGCAATTGCTCCGGTTGGTTTACCTGGAGTGAGATAATAGCTGCAGCCAGCAATGCTGTCTCAGCCAGAGAGAGAGAGCACACTACCACATGTTATCAAATAAAATTTATTTCATGTAGATGAACCAAACTGTGGATGTGGACCAATTGGGGAAATAAAAACAACATTTCAGTAGGATGATTTAGGCAGCGGCGTCGGTTGTGGCCGAGGTGGCGTGGAGGTGCTTGTGCACCATTTCCTCCTTGTTGATGAGGTGGGTGGTCTTGCTGACCAGCTGCATGAGGGCGTTCAGGTTGTGGCTCCAGTCGTTCAGCAGGGTGTTGGGGTCCTTCTGCCGGGCGAAGCAGATGATGCCTGCCAGGCGGTCAATCTTGGCCCAGATGGTACCAGCTACCACCATCTCTGACAACACCTTCTCCGTCATCTGCACACACAGCCATCCATGGAATGACCACCTACATCAGAGGAGGAAAGAATCAATGAATAAGCATGGAGCACAGTCAGAGAAATGGAACAGACTGCTAGTGGATACCAATATAAACACCATGATGTACAAATTCATTGTACATACCATATATCAGATTTTTGTTATGAGGTCATCATCATCATTGTAAATTACTCATCATCATTTCCTTATTGTGCGGACTGTGCAGGTAGAACTGTATTGACAAGATGTCAATAAAATGTATCTCTTCAACATCATCATTAGAGTTGTAGCTTCAATTTAAAGCTTTGCCACAACTACTGTTGGTACAATCCAATATATAGATTGATCAAATTCAAGACAACTTCTCTAAACTGTTTTATTACAAGAATTTTGTCTGGTCTCTTATGACACTCTGTACCTTTGACAAATGGTAAACAAGAAATCTCTCAAGTGCTGGAATATACACCTTGTTTTAGATTTAGGTATGAAGTCAAGGTTATTTGCACAATGCCCTTAACCAGCCAATGAACATGCAGTATTTTTTAGTTCAGTGGTTGCATTAGGCAACAAAGTTGTGTATAAAATATAAGAGAAAATAGACTCAATTCTAGAAAGCTCTCTCTTGACCTGTAAATCCTATTAAATAAAAATTATTTCAAATAACATTTATTGGACACCAATTTGACCCTTACTTAAATCAAAATTAAACAACAATAATGATTAATTGTTGCTAAATATGACTTTATCATTACTGTGGGGCAATGGAGGCATTGTAAATGTTGGCAGTAGCGCCACCAAGGCACAATTTATTTTCTCATGGATGATTTAGATTTCTTTTAAAAGAGAAAATTTTTAAAAATAATTTTGAGCTTTTTCTTCATTTTCTATATTTACTTTCTTCCTACTTAAAAATACTTCAGTCTTATTAAATGTTTGTTTTATAGGGATCAAACATTTAAGTTCCTAACAAGGGTGAGAGAATACATTTGACATGTTCATGGGGATAGCTATGCAAATAAGAGAGAGAGAGGTAGTTACAGGCACTGTGAGGTCCAGCAGCTCCGCCATGCGGGTGGTGGTGACTCTCTGGTAGTATTTCTCCATGGTGCGGATGTTCTGCACAGCCACAACAGTCAGGTCTGGACTCTACCTACATACATCCTGGCACACCTACATGTTCCACAATCCTGGACTTGAAGTCATTCCAGCGCTTCTCCCCCTCTGGGTTACGCAGGAAGACGTCTGTCTCCGGGGTAGAGTCCCTCAGCTGGGCCTCGTACATGGAGCTCATGCTGGACCAGCTAATGAGTTCCATGGTGGTGAAGTACTTGATGAGCTCCCTGCCACCACACAGTTGCCATGGTTGGTGGCACTGGACATTACAGTAGAACCTCCCTTTAGCGGACACCTCTCCACAAAGGACAGTTTTCATTTGCCAAATTATCATTTTTACAATTTTGGAAGGCTGGTTAAACCGTTTGGTTTTCGACCACTAGGACCCGGGTTCGAACCCGCATTGGACACTTTTTTCTGTTTAAAGAAAAAAAAATGCTCCAATGGCCCCCGATTCTTGCAAAAGTCCTACCCCACCAGCGAGTGCAAGTAACCAAACGGGGCTCTGGCATTAGTAAGTGCAAAGTCGAACTGCTTTTCACATGTGTAGACATGTGGTGCACTTACAGTAAAAGCAGTCGCTAACTACCCACCATGATTATCATGGCCTGTACCACGTGTACTAGGGATAAGCAAAAAAAAAAAAACAATTTAGCAACTCTCCAGTAAGAGGACACCTCTCTCTAAAGGACACTTTTGCTGTGCAATTAGGTGTTGTCCATTACAGGAAGGTTGTATATCAGCCTTCCTTGTTGTAATTACTTTGTTGGAGTAGGGGTAAATTGGACTGTAATACAGTATTGGACTGTTCTGCCCTTATATCCTGCACTCTTGAGGAATTCTGAGTGATTTATGGAAACTATGGATCTCTGAGGACAGGAGAAATTTATAAATATTTATAATAACATGCATTGCTTTTCCACAAACAATTCAAAATAGGCCAATTAGGCTTCAAATAAATACAGGGAAATGGTGCACATTTGCATATGAAAATTGAAAAAAAAAATGTATAGTGCAAATTAACAATACTTGCCAAATAGATTCAGTGGTCACATACATAGCACTACACATCTCCTGGTATGATAGGCACACTTTGGATTATAGATAAGAATTACAAGGTAATAAGATCAAATCCAAATAAATAGTGTGTGACATTTCAGTAACAATGCTTAATAACGAAACATCACACACACACACTATTTGGTCTAATTACCTTGTAGAACACCTCCAGGGCAACTTACTTGTACAGGGGCATCTGGTCCAGACTCCTGTCAGTCAGGGTGCGGTGCGTGAGGTCGGACTGCTCATTGTCAAAGGGAGCCAGCAGCAGGTAGAGGATCATGTGGCGGAGGGCGGAGAGCTTCTGGTCCTCCGGGAGGGAGGCAGTGTTGTAGATGGCCTGGTAGTGCTTGCAAATGGCCAGGTAGCTGCCCTCGTGTTTGTCCAGTTGGATCATCAGGTTGTTGTACTTCAGCTTCAGCTCCTGATGACACCCAACCAGCACTCAATCTCCAGGTCAGTTCACACATTAGCCGGCAACTTACCGCTGTTGCTGGGTCATCAAAGAACTTGGGGGTGATCTTCTTGCTGATGATCTGAGTGCGGACGTAGTCTTCCTTCAGCAGGCACAGCCGCATCTGTTCCAGGATCAGCTCCACCTTCTCCTTGCGGTCCATGGACCCATACGTCTCCACCTACACACAGTGTGAATGGTAGAACATGCTTTTCTTAAATTATCTTACATCAGATCTTGGAGCTACAATTAGTGAGTGAATTGAATTTAAGAATTTGTGTCACAAGTGTATTTGATTTTATCTTAAATTATAATATGACCTCAATATAGCGATTCCCAAGGCGACAGAACTTTTGGTTCGCTATAGCCATGGTTCTGATACGGTAATTTATGAATGGAGAATTATTTTTGGTTCGTTATATCCCTGGTTCAATTTAGTGAGATTTTACGGTATTTCTACAATTTCATAAGCCAGTAAAGGGCCAATACATGTTTGAAAGCTTTTTAAAAATAAAGATGCACATTAGTTCACATTTTTATTCTTTAGGCTTTAAAAACACTTGGACATAAAATCTATCAGAAAGACCTGTGCTGTGCACCCACCTGTAACTCCTGCATGATACCGGCAGCCTCTACAATTTTGCCTTCCTTCTCCTTCATTATGGACAGCTTGTGGGTGAGCCGGGCCCGCTCCACCTCCACGTAGATCTGGAAACACCCGGCGGTGATAGGACCAGGGGGGACGGACTGTGGGCAGATTGCCTACCTTGCCTGCGGTGACAGTGCGCAGGGTGTCAATGTACTCCAGCTGGACCTCCGGGTCCTTAATCTTGTCCACGTAGGAGCAGCACTCCTGGATCATCTTAGTGACAGACTGCTTGATCTGTCCGCGCCTCTTGCTGAGCACAAGGATGTTCTCCCGCAGGGCGGCCATGTCCTGGCTCTCAAAGCAGAGCTTCACAATGGCCACCAGCACCCGGCTAGTGGAGTGGGTGTCTGCCGCCTGCACCCATCACATTGCTAGCTGTGCTGGCCAGAGATATATGAATATTGTCTCTCTGTCAATTAGAATCACCCAATTTGATGATGTGATATTCACCACATTTAATTTTCTTATTAAATACTGGCTAACCTTGGCCAACTTGTCATCCCTACCATGACAACTTATTGGAGCACCCCTATTTCTCCCAGGCTTCCTTGCACATTCAGTCATAATAAAGAAAAACTGGAACCCAAATGGTCCCTAAAGAGATGTCTAGGAAAAATTCAAGATGAAAATCACAAATGTTATTTCAGAATATTTTAATTCAATTGAGAAAGAGAGCACGTTGGTCACTCTGGTTGTGCTAAAGAATGTGATGCATTCTATAAGATTTGATTAGCAAAGATTTGTCAGCAGATCAATAATCCGAAATGTCAATTTTAAAGAAATTTGTTGGTTGTCAATTGAACATTGTCTTCTGTTCTGTGTCCCACAATTGAACAAAGTAACTGAAAATGATGTTTATCTACTCCTCTGAATAAATTATTATACTTTATTCACTGAAATAGACCAATTTTTATGTCTTCAATGGACTTTGGTTCTGGATATTAACAAACAGAAGTTGACAAAGAGAGTCAAAATGGCCTTCATAACTCCCTTCGTAAAGCTTCTTCAACATCCAAGTGCATGGCAGACAAGATTATCTTCTTCTTTCTTATCTCAGACAATATTATGAAAGGATGAAGCTTGTTATTTAGACGCCATTGTGGTTTATTTCAAAACATTTGACAAACATATCAGTCTGAAATTATCCTACAATTACCCAACAAAGACAAGGTGTGCCTAAAAAAGGCCTTTTTAGAACCAACAGTGCCTTTGACGCACTTCAACCCAGCTAGCTGCAAGTTTCTGACTCTGAGATCCATCAGAGTGAGGCTTCATTGGCATATGCTTGTATTCTCATATAGGTTGTGGTAATTTGAAAGACCTGATAAGACCCAAATATTGGAAAATTTACAGAATAAATAATTGAATAGGAAGGATATGAGATGATAAAGAGAATCTTGTACAAAAATAAAACTCAGGAAACCCATACCTTCTGGTCATTATTCCCAAACATCTATTCTTAGAGCTACTAAAGAAGCCTACTAGACACTCCTACAGTAGATTAGCTTGGATTTTCAAAGATTAGGAGAGAGTTAAAAGCTAATATCTTGCACCAGGATATCTCAGGGTTATATGAAACTGTTTGCCAATGCAAAGAATGCCAAAGGAAACAAACAAATCACTTAAACCCGGATTACCCATCTTCTTCTTTCTTATCTCCACTCAATCATATTAGGATATCAAGCTTGTAGAGCATGTTGATGGTGTCTGCTGGGGATAAGTAAAGCTCATCAATAGACGACTCAATACAGTCAATGATGTGTGGATTACCCATTCCTACTACAATCTCCCCTTAGAATGGCCTATTTGAAATATTTCCCAAGTCTGATACCGGATCATTAGTCTGTGTGCACTCGCTCACTAAGACCTTACTTACAGGAATTACAAAAAAGTAACCATATTCATAGGTTATTGTTGTAGATAATACTACTTTTTATTTTCTCCGCCCCAGACTGATAAGGACCATTAGCCTGAAACCATGGTCTCCAGATGGATGCTTCTCAGTTTGCCAAAGCTGGTGTTGTGGCTTTGTTACTGACCTGAGTCTGATAGTTTGAGGAGACGGTCACTAAATGCCACTTAGTTTTAGTGTCTATTTTGCTGGGAGAGGCAACCTTTATTCTTATAAAATAGACAATTATTTAAACTCAGGATCCACCCAACTTGTGCCGGTTTTATCAGACTGATAGCAACATGACAAAGGACACCCAACTTACTATAAAGATATTTGTTTTTACATAGTTTCAATTGATATATATATAAGTTGTGGAGGTAATAAATAAATTGTAGAACACTCACAGTTCTGGTCTGTTTCTCCAAGGAGAGGAGAATGTCCAGGGCTTCACTCAACTTGCCGTCCTGAAACCAGCCCAAACAACAAGGTTAGCTCATCATTAGACACTGCTGATCTGAGAGAAATGGTGGGTTGGGTTGTAAGGAAGAGGAAGAAACCTTAAAATATGGGTAGAATTTTAGAATAATTCATTGCACAAGTCCTTAGAGAAACAAAATAAATGCATGTGTATTGAGACTAAATTCCAATAAATTAAATTTTGGCAATGAAACCTGCTTCTTCTTTATACCACAGAGGGTTTCCACTTATTGTACTGAGAGATAACATGAGAATTACAGTAAAATATCGAGGAGCAGAGAGAGTCCTTTATAGAGAGGTGTTCTTTAGTGGGAATGTCTTCTAGGTTTTACTGTACTTTAATAGTGGTAATTAAGCCTGGTTATAACAAATTAAACCCTGGTCTCAAGTGATGCTTGTACAATGGGAAAAATCTGTGTGTGAAAATGATACTAACTCTAGTAACCTAAATCACTTTCTCTTTAACTAACTACAAAATTAGTCAAGATAGCAAGAACAAATCCAGAAGTTAGCTACACTCATTAAATAAAAAATGTCAATCATTGGAATGTATGAAATTGAACATAACATTTAAATTAATTCAATATAGTGTGTTTAATGCTGACACACATACAATTAATTCTTTGATTTCTTTTTAAACATTTCGCAAAAGTATTCTGTTGACATCTTCCTGCTGTCCTGGTCCCAAATTTCTTAACAAAAGTGTCAATATTTACAACAGTGGTCACATTCTTATACTGTCCTTACTGTGATGGAAAAATATATTGGGAGGGTTTGGCTCATCAGTGTTGAACCCTCCCAGCGGTTTCGCCAATTTAATCCACCAGACTGCTTCTTTTAAAGCTCTAATACTGTATTGGATCATTTTGCTTTTATATGCTACACTGAAGGGTGGAATCTTAGAAATGGTATTTAAGCTAACTATGGACATAAGCTTTTAAGACAGTAGAATTACATTCGTGTCTTAATGTCTTCAATCATTATATATAATTTTTATTAAGATTCTGATTTCTAGGGTCAGGGTGGCAACATGCCACTGAGTGTTTCAATCTACTTAGGTTGTTTAAAAATTGACATATTTTTGCCGACAGCTAATATTCCAAATGCAGAATTTTAGGTTCAGCTGCCTGTTTTCATGAGTATCTTAAAGGTTTTTTGTTATATCATATACAGTTATACCTGTCTATAGTGCCCCTTCTTGGAACTCACCAAAATAGGGTGGTATAGAGAGGGGGTGCTATAGACAGGTCACTTTTAATGTAAAATGTTTACATTTTAATGTTAAAAATTGGGCGCTATAGAGAGGAAGGCGCTATTTAGAGGGGGCGCAATAGACAGGTTTAACTGTATATATATATAAAGTCACTGTATGTATAATTATACATGTTTGTTGCTATACACATCCACAATATGTAACTAATCTGGCTGAAATTTTTAACAGTATATAGAGTTGAATCTGGAAAAACTTATAGACAAATTTTCTGGCTTCTATCTCAAATATCCTTGAAGTTATTAACAAATTTCCCCATTTCACTCGCAACCAGCGCCTCACTGTGGCAACAGAGAGAAGTTGGGGAAGATGGGTGGATCTAGCTGGATGGCTCACGGCATGACAGGGATTGGTGTGTGGGGGAGGTGGAGCAGGACAAGAGTGACATAAGATGGCATAGGGGCAAGAAATCACTTGTTATCATCAAATATATCGGTTTATCATGATAAGGTACAATTTGGATTATAGATTATAAACACAAGGTAATAAAACCAAATCTAAATAAATAAATAGTGTGTGACATTTCGGTAACAGCGTTGTTATTTTCAGTAGTTTTGTCTGAATATGGTAACAACGCTGTTACTGAAACGTCACACACTATTTATTTGGTCTTATCGGTTTATCATATTTATCGATTTAAAAAAATATTCATATACAAATCTAAATAATATAAAAATTCAAATATCGTTGTGAAAATTTACATTTTTAAACACATAAGGGGGAAATACTCTCAGGTAAAGTCCAGGCGTTGTCATTGGGCAAGTAAATTATAATGGGCAGAAATAATGGCTTTTTACACATTATTAAAGGTAGTTAAAAGTCATGGTAATAAGACCAAATTCAAGTAAATAAATAGTATGTGATGTTATGGTAACAGCGTTGTTATCAAGTACTGAATTCAGTACTTTTGTCTGATAATGGTAACAATGTGGTACCAAAATGTTACACACTATTTATTTAGATTTGGTCTATTTTCTTGTGTTTTTAATCTATAAGCCAAATTGTACCTAATCATAGAGAAAGAGTTAGCATTAACAACTGGCAAACGCTGTCACCAATTGTAATTGAGGGAGTAGGAAGATGTCTTCAGCTTCCACAGATGTAAAAGCTTAATTATGATTGGTTGATGGAAGCATTTGTCAAGTAGAACAATGTCAAAGCAAGGTAACTCTCTCTGGTGGGAGATATCCTAAGATATGAAACTGTGTGCCTTATTGGTACAAAAATAGTTCAATTTTTTAAGACAACCAATCTATCTAGTCTAAGTATATTGATACAATAATCAGCAGTGTATCTGGGTATAACCTTAGGACTATCCTAACTGTTGATACTATGAGGGTAAAGCAATGAGCCATCTGGGGTGAAAAGTTATTATACAACTTCTATATGTATTTTAAAACATAAAATGCTTCATATAAATTCACAATATTTTCTTAGGCCAGTTATGTATGGGGAATATAAGTTTCTATAGAGAGTGGTGTGGGCCAGGTTTAATTATAAACTAAAAAGTTGAATTAAAGTAGTTTGAATTACATTTATTAAAATCGCCACAAATAAATTAATGTGATATGGGCGAGTTTGAACGATTATTAGTATACCTTATTTTTAATGTATATTTTGCAAAAATTCGTGTTTTAAACTACAAAATTAGCCAATATATTTACCTTTTGAAGTTTCTCACAAATTGGAAGTTTTTCATTAACTGCTGCTTCATAATCTACTTCCATTTTAACTATTCTACCTGTATCTGTATAAGACATTTTTAAATCTTTGTTTCTTGAATAGGTTATAAAAAAATACTATAAATAAAGAAACTGTGAGACACAAACGATGACTGAGATTTTTTCACTTTTGAAGCGTTGCCGTATGTGAATAAAATTTTCTAACATAACTCTGTTTAATAAAATAAATATTTTAAATATATCTCAAGTGTTGTAAAATATATATTAAAATTAATTAAATTGAAAATATATTAAAACAATTATTTGAATTGTAAATCATTAATTATTCAAATTCCTATATAAACTCGAATATATCTACGAATTAATAGCGTCAATTTGACCAAGTATATGCAGATGATTATGCGGCTTTTATTTACCAAACAATATATTTCAAATTTGTTTAACTATGTCGAATCTCGAATTTTGTAAACTTGCTTATGAGGGAAAAGTAGATAAAATTATAGATCAAATCAAAGAAAATAAAAATATTATTTCCAAAAAAGATGATGTAAATGAAGTATTTTAAAACCTTTTTTTCTATTTGTGTTTTTAGCAATAACTTATTTTCCAAATAAACTTGTTAAGTTTAACGCTTTGATTTCAGAATGGCCGGATAGCATTACATTGGGCAGCGTCCGGTGGAAAAATTGAGGTAGTCAATATACTCTTGCAATATAACTCTCCTCTGGACCTGGGAGACGATGTAAGTATTTAAAAAATATAAATTTATTTTTGAGATTAAATATGATTTTTTTTTCCCAGGTTGGCTGGACACCACTTATGATAGCATCCTCGGTCGGAAATAAAGACATTGTCTATGCATTACTGGCACGGAATGCAGATGTTAACCATTCAAATTCCACAGGCCAGACTCCACTACATTATGCTGCATCAAAGAACTGGGAAGAGGTATAATATTACCACTTTTTGAATTAACCTTTATCTTTATCAGACGATTGAGGTGGTTAAGAATTGGGAAGAGGTATAATATTACTACTTTTTGAATTAACCTTTATTTTATCAGACGATTGAGGTGGTTAATGCCTGTGTATTTCCAGAGTAAATAAACAATGAACTGTATTTTAAGTATGATTGTTAATAGTTATATTGAAATTGATTTAAAATATTCAACAATGAGTAGCCTTTTTATTTTGTAAAAATGATCTTTCAAGCAAAGACACTTTTCTACTTTCTTATCAAAGTTATAAGTAGATTATATATTTTAAAAATTCTGTGCAGACATGCATAGTGGTCATTTAAAAAACATTGAATATTTTTTAAACACAAGGTAATAAAACCAAATCCTAATAAATAGTGTGTGACTTTTCGGTAACAGTGTTGTTACCATACTCAGACAAAAGTACTACACTATTTGGATTTGGTGTTTATTACCTTGTGTTTATAATCTATAATCCAAATTGTGCCTTATCATTGAATATCTTTTGTATTTATAAATCTATATATATATATAAATGAATGTGTGTGTGTCTGTCCTTTATGCCTACCAAACCACTCATTGGAACGCCATGAAACTTTGGGAAGTTATTTAGTATAGTACAGGGAAGGTTTCTGAAAAAAAATTTCTTGAATATCCTTAGAGTTATTTGTAGATTTAACTCGCAAGCAGCTCCCCCATTGCGACAATGATAAGTTTTTTTATCTCTAAGTTTTATTATCACTAAGTTTATTATCTTAAAGATTATTTATCAAAAGTAAGATTTTCTACCTATTAATTGCTCACAAGTCAAAGTTAGTTATCGAGTATTTTTCAAGGGACCGGGAAAAAATGTTCACTAGATAAAACAATGATTTTGTAATGTAGAAAATTAGGAAAGACAAAATTCAGGATGACACTGCACACAGGGACCGGGAAAAAAATGTTCACTTTATCGAGAGTTTCAAATTTACGAGTTTCAAATTATCAAAATACAGTATAACCTCGTTAATTCGACACACCCCAATTCGACACTCGGCGACCATGTTCTGATGTCCCGACCTCCGGTCTATCAAATAACAAACCGTAATTTGACATATCGATAATACGACACTTCCGATAGTTCGACCATTTTAAAATTCGAATTTCGACAGTTGAATGTTTTTTACTTACAACTTTCCGCTAAAAAGCTATTACGGCGGCGATCGGCGGGCGCCGATAGCATCGCGCGCGCCGATAGCGTCGCGCGCGCGCACTTTTGGTTTCTGTTAGTTTAAGTTTCACTTTTCAGTGCCATTGCGCAATGTTGCGAGTGTTTTTTTTTTTTTTTTTACGCTGGGATTTAGGCTTCGTGCCCTAATTAACAATAATATTTTATTTTTAAATTTCAGCATTAAAATATTTTAGTTATTTTAAAATTCACAAATAATTTCCTTTTAAATAAATAAATCTTTATAAAATGTAGCCACAATGATTATGATAACATTTTATTTCAATATTCCATTTGTGTTATTATAAAAGATTTAAACTCAAAATCAATAATACCTGCAGCAGCAGTGGATGACTTTAATACATTAAAATTTATTTATTAAAAGACATTTCAGAAGAAGAAAGACATGCATGTTTTTCAAAATGACCGTCTGGAATACATCCTGAATAGGATTTCAGCGCAAAAACAGACATCTATAAAGATTTAAAGAATTAAAAGATCTCTTCATGATAATTTTTAAATAATATTTTAAAATTTTCTTTTTATATTTACCATATTTATTTCCTTTCAACTGCTATATTTTTCAATTAGAATAAAATATTATTTAATATATTATATTTAATATTTTAATGTCTGTAGAGTTAATATTTGATTATATTACTGAAAAGAAACACATTGCCAGTAAATTTATTTGTTACAATTATGTAGAAGGGCAGCTTACGCCCGAAAGCTCGAATTTATTTTTCAAATAAAGAAACTTATCCTTTTTAAATCTTTTCGTTATTACAATTATTTATGTTTCTAAAATATGTATTAATGCCATTTTGTCCCTGATACTAAAAGTTAATCATGAAAATAAAATAAAAACACACAATGGTTTCAATTAATATGATCAATTTATATTACAAAGCTATTTTTAAAAAATATTATTTTAGTGAGTTAGATGATTACCTAATCATCTCCCCTTAATTCAACACTTCCTTTAATTCAACCGAAAGCTCTGATCCCTTGGGGTGTTGAATTAAAGAGGTTCGACTGAATATCTATTTTTTTTTTTTTTATATATAAGTTTTTAGAGAATTGTTTTAACAAATGTTCGTTAGACAAACCTTTACTCGGGTAAAACCCGGGCGAAGCCGGGTACATCCGCTAGTTTAAGATATAAGAAAATTTAAAAAGGTTTTTAAATATTTTTATAAAAATTTACAAATTTGCAAATATTAGTATATAATTTTGAATGTTTTATAGATTTGTAAATACAAAAGATGAGTGTTTTAAATAGTTTTTAATAAACACAAGGTAATAAGACCAAATCCAAATAAATAAATAATGTGTGATGTTTCAGTAACAGCGCTGTTACCATCTTCAGACAAAAGTACTGAAGTACTTTTTACTTAGGTTTCAGTACTTTTGTCTGAAGATGGTAACAACGCTGTTACCGAAACATCACACACTATTTATTTATTTGGTCTTATTACCTTGTGTTTATAATCTATAATCCAAATTGTGCCTTATCAATAACTTTTATTGTTTTGATTTTAAATGGTCTCCATGCTGTAGCCAGCACATGTGCAGGTAAACGTTTGATTTTTACAAACATCTGTATTTCTCGATAAGGGACACAATTTGGATTTTAGATTATAAACACAAGGTAATAAAACCAAATCCAAATAAATAGTGTGTGACATTTTGGTAACAGCATTGTTACCATCTTCAGATGTGTTACCAAATGATAAAATAAACGTCACACACTATTTATTTATTTGGATTTGGTGTTATTACCTTGTATCTGTATTTCTCCTTATAAATCTGATTGGCCAGTAGAAGAGTGTCTTTAATCCAAAGCTGAATAAAGAACTAGTTTCAAAATAAAACTACTTATCATGACAATCATTGTTATCTATGACATATTCATCTAGCTGGACAGAATTTTGAAAACATTGTCAAAACAATTTTTTTTGCTTATCCCTAGTACACATGGTACAGGCCATGATAATCATGGTGGGTAGAAGTTGGCGACTGCTTTTACTGTAAGTGCACCACATGTCTACACATATAAAAAGCAGTTTGACTTTGCACTTACAAATGTGCCAGAGCTCCGTTTGGTTACTTGCACTGGCTGGTGGGGTTGGACTTTTGCAAGAATCAAGGGCCATTGGAGCATTTTTTAAAAAACAAAATCCAGACTCACAATATGTGGTAACTGAAAAAATATTTATAAACTTTATTTGAGAGGGGCAATGCTTGAAGAGTGCTTTTAATCAACAAGGTATTAGAGACATTTTTTCAAGTAAATTTGTAATATATAATAATATTTTTGAAAATAGAGCAATCCATAAATAAATCTTTAATTAAAAAGGCATATATTGGATCAAAATATCATTTAATGTGTGTGACGTTATGTGACGCTGAGTTTGTTGTTGACATACATTAATATGTTATAACACCTTGATAAAGGTTGGCGTTCAGCCAACTGAAATATTGGTAAAATAAATGACATTTTGATCCAATATATGTCTTTTTATTTAAAAATAATAATATGTAAATAATTTTGTATATTTTAATATATAATTAACAAAGCTTTGCCTAGAGGATTTGTCTTTTTTAAATTAGACATTGAGGTACATGTTTTGAAAATAGAGCAATCTATATTTAAATCTTTAGGTAATTAAAAGGCATTTATTGGATAGATATATTTATTTGCCAATATTCAATCCAATATAGTCGAACCTCTTTAATTTAACACCCCAAGGGATCAGAGCTTTCGGTTGAATTAAAGGAAGTGTTGAATTAAGGTGAGGTGATTAGGTAATCATCTAACTCGCTAAAATAATATTTTTTTTTAAATAGCCTTGTAATATAAATTAATGATATTAATTGAAACCATTGTGTGTTTTTATTTTATTTTCATGATTAACTTTTAGTGTCAGGGACAAAATGGCATTAATACATATTTTAGAAACATAAATAATTGTAACAAATAAATTTACTGGCAATGTGTTTCTTTTCAGTCAGTGTTGGGCATTAAAAAATTATTTTTCAATTAAATCGAAGTGCAATTAACAATTGATTAATTGTTAATTGTGAAAATTGCAATTAACAATTAATCAATTGTTAATCTTTAATAAATCATTTTAATTAATATTTGCCCAACACTGCATGGTAGAAGGTACAACTTCCTTAACCCGTAATTACTGGCGTTCGGCTTGAAAGGCCGTGTGAAAATTAAAAATGTTTGCGAAAGTTTCAAAATGCAATAGTTTTCATCAAAATTTTAGGTAGCTTAATAAAATGCATTTATTTGAAGAACTTCTCATTTTAAGAGAAATCTATTTTGTATATCCCGAGTTATTAAATCAAACGGCCTTTAAAGCCGAGCGCCAGTAATTACGTCACTGGGAATTTTAGCGCCCCTATTATTGGCCGTTTCACTTTTGGTTTTATAGACGTTCAAACGCAACAAATAAGTTGAGCATTCGTTTTTTTATTACTCTTGCTTCAATTATATGCATTCTAAATTGTGTTTTGTGATTGTAATTTTGTATAATATAATAGAAGTTCGGTTCCACTTTTGGTTTTTCAAAAAACAAAAATTTGGTATCCTATGTCCCTAAAATTGGAAAATCTGTTATATTACTCTCCACAATGCATTCGACCACAACAATTGATCAAGAAACTGCTGAACAATAAAAGCCCGAGATAATCACATTTTATAATATGACCAAAGGTGGTGTAGATGTAGTTGATCAGACATGTATTCAGTTGGAAGAATAACCAAAAGATGGCCCCTGTGTTTATTTTTCAACTTTTTGGATGTGGTTGCAATAAATTCAGCAGTAATTTATAAGGCTGTCAAGCAAGACGGTGGAATGGCTCGAAAATATTTTATAAAGCAGCTTGCTCTACAACTAATGAGAGATGCCTTGAATATGAGAAATCAAGCCAAAAATTTGTCAAGAGATCTGCAAGTATTAATTCAGAAGCATGCTGGAACTTCATCACTTGAGGTAGGCAAATATTTATTTGATATTCAAACGAAATATCAATAATATGTGTTATCTAGGAATCCACAAGCGGCAGTCCTTGGTCCAAAAAACGCAAAAGATGCTACCTATGTAAAAAGATCGTCGAACTCAAATGCAATTCAAAAAATGCAAAGAACCAATCTGCAAAGATCATTCTATTGAAATATGCTTGAATTGTGCATCTAATCTTGAATAAAATATTTTAGATAGAATTTTTAAAAATATATATAGAATATTTTAGATAGAAAGAGTTTCTTGTACATTTTCATTTAATTTTGTTTAGAGCTCTGTTTTTTCGAAAAAAACATAATATTTATTCTTTGGAAATTACGTGTATACGTTTAATTTCTTTTTATTTTATAAATAACATGGTTTATTATTGATTTTAAAAGACGGACTGAGAGGCCGAACGCCAGTAATTGTGTAAGGAAAATAGGCGCCAGTAACTAAGGGTTAAGTTTTGTCCATGAGTGTATACACACTTGGTTATCTCGTGTGTATTCAATAAAGGTCACTGTAATATATTTCAGAGTTATTGTCTGAATCCCGATATACATGGTAGAAGGTACAACTTCCTTAAGTTTTGTCCATGAGTGTATACACACTTGGTTATCTCGTGTGTATTCAATAAAGGTCACTGTAATATATTTCAGAGTTATTGTCTGAATCCAGATATACATGGTAGAAGGTACAACTTCCTTAAGTTTTGTCCATGAGTGTATACACACTTGGTTATCTCGTGTGTATTCAATAAAGGTCACTGTAATATATTTCAGAGTTATTGTCTGAATCCCGATATACATGGTAGAAAGTACAACTTCCTTAAGTTTTGTCCATGAGTGTATACACACTTGGTTATCTCGTGTGTATTCAATAAAGGTCACTGTAATATATTTCAGAGTTATTTTCTGAATCCAGATATACAGTAAAACCCCGCTAATACGAACCCTGGATATAACGAACCTTCCCTTATAACGAACCCACGCCGATTCCCAATTCCATTCCATTAAAAATACCATCGTTATAACGAACTTTGCGATTTTTAGAATAACGAACTACCCTTATAACGAACCTATTTTCGGTCCCAAAATAATAAAATCTATTTAAAATACTATGCTTATAACGAACTTGGAATTGTAATTTAAAAAAAATTAAAACAACAAAATTTTAAGCATGTTTCAGCTCGCGGATCGCGATTTCAAAACAATGAATTTAGCGGCATTGTTTGTTTTTATTTTTGCACTTTATTTTTGCTGTATGTTGTATAAATTTTTACACATTATACTTTTTATTAAATAGAATATCTTTGCATTCATTAAATTTGAAATATAAAAAATGCAAATGGCTTCCAAAAAAAAAATAAAGAAAACAAAGTCATTTTAAAAACAAAAACGTAATTTCTCTAAAAAAAAAAAGGCCATTTTCAGAACTTTTCAAAGTGAAACAACACAAGCAAAATGTTAAGAACATATTAAAATAAGAGAATATAACTTTTCTATTATAAAAGATAAAATATAAAGCTATTAAAATTTGTTACAAAGAGGAATTAACCTCAACTTTTGCCGCGATCGCGATCGTACGTTTTAAGGCAAAAAAAAAAGTCCAAATATGGTCCCGTGATGAAACAAAAATTATTTTTATGCCATTAACTATGGTGATTTTAAAGTCAGCAATGTTTTACATGACAAGTTAAAAAAAAAACACAAACTCTAGACCTAGAAGAATATGTGGAAAAATGAAATGGAAGTAAAACACTAACTTTATTTGAATGGTGCAATGCTTGAAGAGTGCTTTGAAGCAACAAGGTGTTAGAGCCATTTTTCCAAGTAAACATTGTATTATATAATGTGATAAATATGTTTTAAAATCATTTTTATATCTCTGCATATATATTTAATAAAACTTTGCCTAGGATTTGTTTTGATTTTTAAATTAGACATAGAGGTACATGTATGTTAATGATAAGAAGAACCTATCATCTAATGATTTCGATTGTTATTCAGTATTAATGTAAGGAAATTGATCAATTATGGGAATTAAAACAAAGTGACCACTATTAAGAGGAAGCCTCTTTCTGTGTGTATGGCTGTCCTTAAATTATACGGTCTAAAAATTTTGGAAAGTAAAAAAAAATAGCCAAACCATGGCTATAGTGAACCGTGGCTATAGTGAACCAAAAGCTCTGTCCCATTGGGGTTCACTATAGAGGGGTTTTACTGGTACAACTTCCTTAAGTTTTGTCCATGAGTGTATACACACTTGGTTATCTCGTGTGTATTCAATAAAGGTCACTGTAATATATTTCAGAGTTATTGTCTGAATCCAGATATACATGGTAGAAGGTACAACTTCCTTAAGTTTTGTCCATGAGTGTATACACACTTGGTTATCTCGTGTGTATTCAATGAAGGTCACTGTAATATATTTCAGAGTTATAGTCTGAATCCCGATATACATGGTAGAAGGTACAACTTCCTTAAGTTTTGTCCATGAGTGTATACACACTTGGTTATCTCGTGTGTATTCAATAAAGGTCACTGTAATATATTTCAGAGTTATAGTCTGAATCCAGATATACATGGTAGAAGGTACAACTTCCTTAAGTTTTGTTCATGAGTGTATACACACTTGGTTATCTCGTGTGTATTCAATAAAGGTCACTGTAATATATTTCAGAGTTATTGTCTGAATCCAGATATACATGGTAGAAGGTACAACTTCCTTAAGTTTTGTCCATGAGTGTATACACACTTGGTTATCTCGTGTGTATTCAATAAAGGTCCCTGTAATATATTCCAGAGTTATTGTCTGAATCCCGATATACATGGTAGAAGGTACAACTTCCTTAAGTTTTGTCCATGAGTGTATACACACTTGGTTATCTCGTGTGTATTCAATAAAGGTCACTGTAATATATTTCAGAGTTATTGTCTGAATCCAGATATACATGGTAGAAGGTACAACTTCCTTAAGTTTTGTCCATGAGTGTATACACACTTGGTTATCTCGTGTGTATTCAATAAAGGTCACTGTAATATATTTCAGAGTTATTGTCTGAATCCAGATACATGGTAGAAGGTACAACTTCCTTAAGTTTTGTCCATGAGTGTATACACACTTGGTTATCTTGTGTGTATTCAATAAAGGTCACTGTAATATATTTCAGAGTTATTGTCTGAATCCAGATATACATGGTAGAAGGTACAACTTCCTTAAGTTTTGTCCATGAGTGTATACACACTTGGTTATCTCGTGTGTATTCAATAAAGGTCACTGTAATATATTTCAGAGTTATTGTCTGAATCCCGATATACATGGTAGAAGGTACAACTTCCTTAAGTTTTGTCCATGAGTGTATACACACTTGGTTATCTCGTGTGTATTCAATAAAGGTCACTGTAATATATTTCAGAGTAATTGTCTGAATCCAGATATACATGGTAGAAGGTACAACTTCCTTAAGTTTTGTCCATGAGTGTATACACACTTGGTTATCTCGTGTGTATTCAATAAAGGTCACTGTAATATATTTCAGAGTTATAGTCTGAATCCAGATATACATGGTAGAAGGTACAACTTCCTTAAGTTTTGTTCATGAGTGTATACACACTTGGTTATCTCGTGTGTATTCAATAAAGGTCACTGTAATATATTTCAGAGTTATTGTCTGAATCCAGATATACATGGTAGAAGGTACAACTTCCTTAAGTTTTGTCCATGAGTGTATACACACTTGGTTATCTCGTGTGTATTCAATAAAGGTCCCTGTAATATATTCCAGAGTTATTGTCTGAATCCCGATATACATGGTAGAAGGTACAACTTCCTTAAGTTTTGTCCATGAGTGTATACACACTTGGTTATCTCGTGTGTATTCAATAAAGGTCACTGTAATATATTTCAGAGTTATTGTCTGAATCCAGATATACATGGTAGAAGGTACAACTTCCTTAAGTTTTGTCCATGAGTGTATACACACTTGGTTATCTCGTGTGTATTCAATAAAGGTCACTGTAATATATTTCAGAGTTATTGTCTGAATCCAGATACATGGTAGAAGGTACAACTTCCTTAAGTTTTGTCCATGAGTGTATACACACTTGGTTATCTTGTGTGTATTCAATAAAGGTCACTGTAATATATTTCAGAGTTATTGTCTGAATCCAGATATACATGGTAGAAGGTACAACTTCCTTAAGTTTTGTCCATGAGTGTATACACACTTGGTTATCTCGTGTGTATTCAATAAAGGTCACTGTAATATATTTCAGAGTTATTGTCTGAATCCCGATATACATGGTAGAAGGTACAACTTCCTTAAGTTTTGTCCATGAGTGTATACACACTTGGTTATCTCGTGTGTATTCAATAAAGGTCACTGTAATATATTTCAGAGTTATTGTCTGAATCCAGATATACATGGTAGAAGGTACAACTTCCTTAAGTTTTGTCCATGAGTGTATACACACTTGGTTATCTCGTGTGTATTCAATAAAGGTCACTGTAATATATTTCAGAGTTATTGTCTGAATCCAGATATACATGGTAGAAGGTACAACTTCCATAAGTTTTGTTCATGAGTGTATACACACTTGGTTATCTCGTGTGTATTCAATAAAGGTCACTAATATATTTCAGAGTTATTGTCTGAATCCAGATATACATGGTAGAAGGTACAACTTCCATAAGTTTTGTTCATGAGTGTATACACACTTGGTTATCTCGTGTGTATTCAATAAAGGTCACTGTAATATATTTCAGAGTTATTGTCTGAATCCAGATATACATGGTAGAAGGTACAACTTCCTTAAGTTTTGTCCATGAGTGTATACACACTTGGTTATCTCATGTGTATTCAATAAAGGTCACTGTAATATATTTCAGAGTTATTGTCAGTACCCCGATATACATGGTAGAAGGTACAACTCCCTTAAGTTTTGTCCATGAGTGTATACACACTTGGTTATCTCGTGTGTATTCAATAAAGGTCACTGTAATATATTTCAGAGTTATTGTCTGAATCCAGATACATGGTAGAAGGTACAACTTCCTTAAGTTTTGTCCATGAGTGTATACACACTTGGTTATCTTGTGTGTATTCAATAAAGGTCACTGTAATATATTTCAGAGTTATTGTCTGAATCCAGATATACATGGTAGAAGGTACAACTTCCTTAAGTTTTGTCCATGAGTGTATACACACTTGGTTATCTCGTGTGTATTCAATAAAGGTCACTGTAATATATTTCAGAGTTATTGTCTGAATCCCGATATACATGGTAGAAGGTACAACTTCCTTAAGTTTTGTCCATGAGTGTATACACACTTGGTTATCTCGTGTGTATTCAATAAAGGTCACTGTAATATATTTCAGAGTTATTGTCTGAATCCAGATATACATGGTAGAAGGTACAACTTCCTTAAGTTTTGTCCATGAGTGTATACACACTTGGTTATCTCGTGTGTATTCAATAAAGGTCACTGTAATATATTTCAGAGTTATTGTCTGAATCCAGATATACATGGTAGAAGGTACAACTTCCTTAAGTTTTGTCCATGAGTGTATACACACTTGGTTATCTTGTGTGTATTCAATAAAGGTCACTGTAATATATTTCAGAGTTATTGTCTGAATCCAGATATACATGGTAGAAGGTACAACTTCCTTAAGTTTAGTCCATGAGTGTATACACACTTGGTTATCTCGTGTGTATTCAATAAAGGTCACTGTAATATATTTCAGAGTTATTGTCTGAATCCAGATACATGGTAGAAGGTACAACTTCCTTAAGTTTTGTCCATGAGTGTATACACACTTGGTTATCTTGTGTGTATTCAATAAAGGTCACTGTAATATATTTCAGAGTTATTGTCTGAATCCAGATATACATGGTAGAAGGTACAACTTCCTTAAGTTTTGTCCATGAGTGTATACACACTTGGTTATCTCGTGTGTATTCAATAAAGGTCACTGTAATATATTTCAGAGTTATTGTCTGAATCCAGATACATGGTAGAAGGTACAACTTCCTTAAGTTTTGTCCATGAGTGTATACACACTTGGTTATCTTGTGTGTATTCAATAAAGGTCACTGTAATATATTTCAGAGTTATTGTCTGAATCCAGATATACATGGTAGAAGGTACAAATTCCTTAAATTTTGTCCATGAGTGTATACACACTTGGTTATCTTGTCTGTATTCAATAAAGGTCACTGTAATATATTTCAAAGTTATTGTCTGAATCCAGATATACATGGTAGAAGGTACAACTTCCTTAAGTTTTGTCCATATGTGTATACACACTTGGTTATCTCGTGTGTATTCAATAAAGGTCACTGTAATATATTTCAGAGTTATTGTCTGAATCCAGATATATATGGTAGAAGGTACAACTTCCTTAAGTTTAGTCCATGAGTGTATACACACTTGGTTATCTGTGTGTATTCAATAAAGGTCACTGTAATATATTTCAGAGTTATTGTCTGAATCCAGATACATGGTAGAAGGTACAACTTCCTTAAGTTTTGTCCATGAGTGTATACACACTTGGTTATCTCGTGTGTATTCAATAAAGGTCACTGTAATATATTTCAGAGTTATTGTCTGAATCCAGATTTACAGTGGTAGAAGGTACAACTCCTTAAGTTTTGTCCATGAGTGTATACACACTTGGTTATCTCGTGTGTATTCAATAAAGGTCACTGTAATATATTTCAGAGTTATTGTCTGAATCCCGATATACATGGTAGAAGGTACAACTTCCTTAAGTTTTGTCCATGAGTGTATACACACTTGGTTATCTCGTGTGTATTCAATAAAGGTCACTGTAATATATTTCAGAGTTATTGTCTGAATCCAGATATACATGGTAGAAGGTACACCTTCCTTAAGTTTTGTCCATGAGTGTATACACACTTGGTTATCTCGTGTGTATTCAATAAAGGTCACTGTAATATATTTCAGAGTTATTGTCTGAATCCAGATATACATGGTAGAAGGTACAACTTCCATAAGTTTTGTCCATGAGTGTATACACACTTGGTTATCTCGTGTGTATTCAATAAAGGTCACTGTAATATATTTCAGAGTTATTGTCTGAATCCAGATATACATGGTAGAAGGTACAACTTCCTTAAGTTTTGTCCATGAGTGTATACACACTTGGTTATCTCGTGTGTATTCAATAAAGGTCACTGTAATATATTTCAGAGTTATTGTCTGAATCCCGATATACATGGTAGAAGGTACAACTTCCTTAAGTTTTGTCCATGAGTGTATACACACTTGGTTATCTCGTGTGTATTCAATAAAGGTCACTGTAATATATTTCAGAGTTATTGTCTGAATCCAGATATACATGGTAGAAGGTACAACTTCCTTAAGTTTTGTCCATGAGTGTATACACACTTGGTTATCTCGTGTGTATTCAATAAAGGTCACTGTAATATATTTCAGAGTTATTGTCTGAATCCCGATATACATGGTAGAAGGTACAACTTCCTTAAGTTTTGTCCATGAGTGTATACACACTTGGTTATCTCGTGTGTATTCAATAAAGGTCACTGTAATATATTTCAGAGTTATTGTCTGAATCCAGATATACATGGTAGAAGGTACAACTTCCTTAAGTTTTGTCCATGAGTGTATACACACTTGGTTATCTCGTGTGTATTCAATAAAGGTCACTGTAATATATTTCAGAGTTATTGTCTGAATCCAGATATACATGGTAGAAGGTACAACTTCCTTAAGTTTTGTCCATGAGTGTATACACACTTGGTTATCTCGTGTGTATTCAATAAAGGTCACTGTAATATATTTCAGAGTTATTGTCTGAATCCAGATATACATGGTAGAAGGTACAACTTCCTTAAGTTTTGTCCATGAGTGTATACACACTTGGTTATCTCGTGTGTATTCAATAAAGGTCACTGTAATATATTTCAGAGTTATTGTCTGAATCCAGATATACATGGTAGAAGGTACAACTTCCTTAAGTTTTGTCCATGAGTGTATACACACTTGGTTATCTCGTGTGTATTCAATAAAGGTCACTGTAATATATTTCAGAGTTATTGTCTGAATCCAGATATACATGGTAGAAGGTACAACTTCCTTAAGTTTTGTCCATGAGTGTATACACACTTGGTTATCTCGTGTGTATTCAATAAAGGTCACTGTAATATATTTCAGAGTTATTGTCTGAATCCAGATATACATGGTAGAAGGTACAACTTCCTTAAGTTTTGTCCATGAGTGTATACACACTTGGTTATCTCGTGTGTATTCAATAAAGGTCACTGTAATATATTTCAGAGTTATTGTCTGAATCCAGATATACATGTAGAAGGTACAACTTCCTTAAGTTTTGTCCATGAGTGTATACACACTTGGTTATCTCGTGTGTATTCAATAAAGGTCACTGTAATATATTTCAGAGTTATTGTCTGAAT